>CALNHX010004747.1:0-120581 GCA_940337035.1 Agriotes lineatus
GTATTATTAAAGCTTTTATATATAGTTTGCAATCGGTAGGTAACATTGCGTGAGAGCTAAGAATTATTTTGTGCATTATTAAAAGCACTATTTTTGTCGATGAACCACAGTTAATCAATTATAGACCGTTGAGTATATTTATAGGCATTGTGCACACTCCAGTTGCATATCTTCCCCAAACGTAATATTGAACTTTTAGACTACACAGCAAATAAAATTTTCGTTCTATTTGTTTCCTATTCAAAGCAATTCAAACGTGTCAAAACGCGTTTGCAGGTATTATTAAAGCTTTTATATATAGTTTGCAATCGGTAGGTAACATTGCGTGAGAGCTAAGAATTATTTTGTGCATTATTAAAAGCACTATTTTTGTCGATGAACCACAGTTAATCAATTATAGACCGTTGAGTATATTTATAGGCATTGTGCACACTCCAGTTGCATATCTTCCCCAAACGTAATATTGAACTTTTAGACTACACAGCAAATAAAATTTTCGTTCTATTTGTTTCCTATTCAAAGCAATTCAAGCGTGTCAAAACGCGTTTGCAGGTATTATTAAAGCTTTTATATATAGTTTGCAATCGGTAGGTAACATTGCGTGAGAGCTAAGAATTATTTTGTGCATTATTAAAAGCACTATTTTTGTCGATGAACCACAGTTAATCAATTATAGACCGTTGAGTATATTTATAGGCATTGTGCACACTCCAGTTGCATATCTTCCCCAAACGTAATATTGAACTTTTAGACTACACAGCAAATAAAATTTTCGTTCTATTTGTTTCCTATTCAAAGCAATTCAAACGTGTCAAAACGCGTTTGCAGGTATTATTAAAGCTTTTATATATAGTTTGCAATCGGTAGGTAACATTGCGTGAGAGCTAAGAATTATTTTGTGCATTATTAAAAGCACTATTTTTGTCGATGAACCACAGTTAATCAATTATAGACCGTTGAGTATATTTATAGGCATTGTGCACACTCCAGTTGCATATCTTCCCCAAACGTAATATTGAACTTTTAGACTACACAGCAAATAAAATTTTCGTTCTATTTGTTTCCTATTCAAAGCAATTCAAACGTGTCAAAACGCGTTTGCAGGTATTATTAAAGCTTTTATATATAGTTTGCAATCGGTAGGTAACATTGCGTGAGAGCTAAGAATTATTTTGTGCATTATTAAAAGCACTATTTTTGTCGATGAACCACAGTTAATCAATTATAGACCGTTGAGTATATTTATAGGCATTGTGCACACTCCAGTTGCATATCTTCCCCAAACGTAATATTGAACTTTTAGACTACACAGCAAATAAAATTTTCGTTCTATTTGTTTCCTATTCAAAGCAATTCAAGCGTGTCAAAACGCGTTTGCAGGTATTATTAAAGCTTTTATATATAGTTTGCAATCGGTAGGTAACATTGCGTGAGAGCTAAGAATTATTTTGTGCATTATTAAAAGCACTATTTTTGTCGATGAACCACAGTTAATCAATTATAGACCGTTGAGTATATTTATAGGCATTGTGCACACTCCAGTTGCATATCTTCCCCAAACGTAATATTGAACTTTTAGACTACACAGCAAATAAAATTTTCGTTCTATTTGTTTCCTATTCAAAGCAATTCAAACGTGTCAAAACGCGTTTGCAGGTATTATTAAAGCTTTTATATATAGTTTGCAATCGGTAGGTAACATTGCGTGAGAGCTAAGAATTATTTTGTCCATTATTAAAAGCACTATTTTTGTCGATGAACCACAGTTAATCAATTATAGACCGTTGAGTATATTTATAGGCATTGTGCACACTCCAGTTGCATATCTTCCCCAAACGTAATATTGAACTTTTAGACTACACAGCAAATAAAATTTTCGTTCTATTTGTTTCCTATTCAAAGCAATTCAAACGTGTCAAAACGCGTTTGCAGGTATTATTAAAGCTTTTATATATAGTTTGCAATCGGTAGGTAACATTGCGTGAGAGCTAAGAATTATTTTGTGCATTATTAAAAGCACTATTTTTGTCGATGAACCACAGTTAATCAATTATAGACCGTTGAGTATATTTATAGGCATTGTGCACACTCCAGTTGCATATCTTCCCCAAACGTAATATTGAACTTTTAGACTACACAGCAAATAAAATTTTCGTTCTATTTGTTTCCTATTCAAAGCAATTCAAGCGTGTCAAAACGCGTTTGCAGGTATTATTAAAGCTTTTATATATAGTTTGCAATCGGTAGGTAACATTGCGTGAGAGCTAAGAATTATTTTGTGCATTATTAAAAGCACTATTTTTGTCGATGAACCACAGTTAATCAATTATAGACCGTTGAGTATATTTATAGGCATTGTGCACACTCCAGTTGCATATCTTCCGCAAACGTAATATTGAACTTTTAGACTACACAGCAAATAAAATTTTTGTTCTATTTGTTTCCTATTCAAAGCAATTCAAACGTGTCAAAACGCGTTTGCAGGTATTATTAAAGCTTTTATATATAGTTTGCAATCGGTAGGTAACATTGCGTGAGAGCTAAGAATTATTTTGTGCATTATTAAAAGCACTATTTTTGTCGATGAACCACAGTTAATCAATTATAGACCGTTGAGTATATTTATAGGCATTGTGCACACTCCAGTTGCATATCTTCCCCAAACGTAATATTGAACTTTTAGACTACACAGCAAATAAAATTTTCGTTCTATTTGTTTCCTATTCAAAGCAATTCAAACGTGTCAAAACGCGTTTGCAGGTATTATTAAAGCTTTTATATATAGTTTGAAATCGGTAGGTAACATTGCGTGAGAGCTAAGAATTATTTTGTCCATTATTAAAAGCACTATTTTTGTCGATGAACCACAGTTAATCAATTATAGACCGTTGAGTATATTTATAGGCATTGTGCACACCCCAGTTGCATATCTTCCGCAAACGAAATATTGAACTTTTAGACTACACAGCAAATAAAATTTTCGTTCTATTTGTTTCCTATTCAAAGCAATTCAAACGTGGCAAAACGCGTTTGCAGGTATTATTAAAGCTTTTATATATAGTTTGCAATCGGTAGGTAACATTGCGTGAGAGCTAAGAATTATTTTGTGCATTATTAAAAGCACTATTTTTGTCGATGAACCACAGTTAATCAATTATAGACCGTTGAGTATATTTATAGGCATTGTGCACACCCCAGTTGCATATCTTCCGCAAACGAAATATTGAACTTTTAGACTACACAGCAAATAAAATTTTCGTTCTATTTGTTTCCTATTCAAAGCAATTCAAACGTGTCAAAACGCGTTTGCAGGTATTATTAAAGCTTTTATATATAGTTTGCAATCGGTAGGTAACATTGCGTGAGAGCTAAGAATTATTTTGTGCATTATTAAAAGCACTATTTTTGTCGATGAACCACAGTTAATCAATTATAGACCGTTGAGTATATTTATAGGCATTGTGCACACTCCAGTTGCATATCTTCCGCAAACGAAATATTGAACTTTTAGACTACACAGCAAATAAAATTTTCGTTCTATTTGTTTCCTATTCAAAGCAATTCAAACGTGTCAAAACGCGTTTGCAGGTATTATTAAAGCTTTTATATATAGTTTGCAATCGGTAGGTAACATTGCGTGAGAGCTAAGAATTATTTTGTGCATTATTAAAAGCACTATTTTTGTCGATGAACCACAGTTAATCAATTATAGACCGTTGAGTATATTTATAGGCATTGTGCACACTCCAGTTGCATATCTTCCGCAAACGTAATATTGAACTTTTAGACTACACAGCAAATAAAATTTTCGTTCTATTTGTTTCCTATTCAAAGCAATTCAAACGTGTCAAAACGCGTTTGCAGGTATTATTAAAGCTTTTATATATAGTTCTCAATCGGTAGGTAACATTGCGTGACAGCTAAGAATTATTTTGTGCACTTTTGGAAGCACTCCCTTTGTCGAGGAACCATAGTTAATAAATTATAGACCGCTGACTATATTTATAGGCATTGTGCACACTCCAGTTGCATATCTTCCGCAAACGAAATATTGAACTTTTAGACTACACAACAAATAAAATTTTCGTTCTATTAGTTTCGTATGCAAAGCAATTCAAACGTGTGAAAAAGCGTTTGCAGGTATTATTAAAGCTTTTATATATAGTTTGCAATCGGTAGGTAACATTGCGTGACAGCTAAGAATTATTTTGTGCACTTTTGGAAGCACTCTCTACGTCGAGGAACCACAGTTAATTAATTATAGACCGCTGACTATATTTATAGGCATTGTGCACACCCCAGTTGCATATCTTCCGCAAACGAAATATTGAACTTTTAGACTACACAACAAATAAAATTTTCGTTCTATTAGTTTCGTATGCAAAGCAATTCAAACGTGTGAAAAAGCGTTTGCAGGTATTATTAAAGCTTTTATATATAGTTTGCAATCGGTAGATAACATTGCGTGACAGCTAAGAATTATTTTGTGCACTTTTGGAAGCACTCTCTTCGTCGAGGAACCACAGTTAATTAATTATAGACCACTGACTATATTTATAGGCATTGTGCACACCCCAGTTGCTTATCTTCCGCAAACGTAATATTGAACTTTTAGACTACACAGCAAATAAAATTTTCGTTCTATTTGTTTCGTATGCAAAGCAATTCAAACGTATCAAAAAGCGTTTGCAGGTACTATATATGCTTTTATATATATTTTGCAATCGGTAGGTAACATTGTGTGACACCTAAGAATTATTTTGTGCACTTTTGGAAGCACTCTCTTTGCCGAGAAACCACAGTTAGTTAATTATAGACCGCTGACTATATTTATAGGCATTGTGCACACCCCAGTTGCATATCTTCCGAAAACGTAATATTGAACTTTTAGACTACACAGCAAATAAAATTTTCGTTCTATTTGTTTCCTATTCAAAGCAATTCAAAGTATCAAAAAGCGTTTGCAGGTATTATATATGCTTTTATATATAGTTTGCAATCGATAGGTAACATTGTGTGACACCTAAGAATTATTTTGTGCACTTTTGGAAGCACTCTCTTTGCCGAGAAACCACAGTTAGTTAATTATAGACCGCTGACTATATTTATAGAAATTGTGTACACCCCAGTTGCATATCTTCCGCAAACGTAATATTGAACTTTTAGACTACACAGCAAATAAAATTTTCGTTCTATTTGTTTCCTATTCAAAGCAATTCAAGCGTGTCAAAACGCGTTTGCAGGTATTATTAAAGCTTTTATATATAGTTTGCAATCGGTAGGTAACATTGCGTGAGAGCTAAGAATTATTTTGTGCATTATTAAAAGCACTATTTTTGTCGATGAACCACAGTTAATCAATTATAGACCGTTGAGTATATTTATAGGCATTGTGCACACTCCAGTTGCATATCTTCCGCAAACGTAATATTGAACTTTTAGACTACACAGCAAATAAAATTTTCGTTCTATTTGTTTCCTATTCATAGCAATTCAAACGTGTCAAAACGCGTTTGCAGGTATTATTAAAGCTTTTATATATAGTTTGCAATCGGTAGGTAACATTGCGTGAGAGCTAAGAATTATTTTGTGCATTATTAAAAGCACTATTTTTGTCGATGAACCACAGTTAATCAATTATAGACCGTTGAGTATATTTATAGGCATTGTGCACACTCCAGTTGCATATCTTCCGCAAACGTAATATTGAACTTTTAGACTACACAGCAAATAAAATTTTCGTTCTATTTGTTTCCTATTCATAGCAATTCAAACGTGTCAAAACGCGTTTGCAGGTATTATTAAAGCTTTTATATATAGTTTGCAATCGGTAGGTAACATTGCGTGAGAGCTAAGAATTATTTTGTGCATTATTAAAAGCACTATTTTTGTCGATGAACCACAGTTAATCAATTATAGACCGTTGAGTATATTTATAGGCATTGTGCACACTCCAGTTGCATATCTTCCCCAAACGTAATATTGAACTTTTAGACTACACAGCAAATAAAATTTTCGTTCTATTTGTTTCCTATTCAAAGCAATTCAAACGTGTCAAAACGCGTTTGCAGGTATTATTAAAGCTTTTATATATAGTTTGCAATCGGTAGGTAACATTGCGTGAGAGCTAAGAATTATTTTGTCCATTATTAAAAGCACTATTTTTGTCGATGAACCACAGTTAATCAATTATAGACCGTTGAGTATATTTATAGGCATTGTGCACACTCCAGTTGCATATCTTCCCCAAACGTAATATTGAACTTTTAGACTACACAGCAAATAAAATTTTCGTTCTATTTGTTTCCTATTCAAAGCAATTCAAACGTGTCAAAACGCGTTTGCAGGTATTATTAAAGCTTTTATATATAGTTTGCAATCGGTAGGTAACATTGCGTGAGAGCTAAGAATTATTTTGTGCATTATTAAAAGCACTATTTTTGTCGATGAACCACAGTTAATCAATTATAGACCGTTGAGTATATTTATAGGCATTGTGCACACTCCAGTTGCATATCTTCCCCAAACGTAATATTGAACTTTTAGACTACACAGCAAATAAAATTTTCGTTCTATTTGTTTCCTATTCAAAGCAATTCAAGCGTGTCAAAACGCGTTTGCAGGTATTATTAAAGCTTTTATATATAGTTTGCAATCGGTAGGTAACATTGCGTGAGAGCTAAGAATTATTTTGTGCATTATTAAAAGCACTATTTTTGTCGATGAACCACAGTTAATCAATTATAGACCGTTGAGTATATTTATAGGCATTGTGCACACTCCAGTTGCATATCTTCCGCAAACGTAATATTGAACTTTTAGACTACACAGCAAATAAAATTTTTGTTCTATTTGTTTCCTATTCAAAGCAATTCAAACGTGTCAAAACGCGTTTGCAGGTATTATTAAAGCTTTTATATATAGTTTGCAATCGGTAGGTAACATTGCGTGAGAGCTAAGAATTATTTTGTGCATTATTAAAAGCACTATTTTTGTCGATGAACCACAGTTAATCAATTATAGACCGTTGAGTATATTTATAGGCATTGTGCACACTCCAGTTGCATATCTTCCCCAAACGTAATATTGAACTTTTAGACTACACAGCAAATAAAATTTTCGTTCTATTTGTTTCCTATTCAAAGCAATTCAAACGTGTCAAAACGCGTTTGCAGGTATTATTAAAGCTTTTATATATAGTTTGAAATCGGTAGGTAACATTGCGTGAGAGCTAAGAATTATTTTGTCCATTATTAAAAGCACTATTTTTGTCGATGAACCACAGTTAATCAATTATAGACCGTTGAGTATATTTATAGGCATTGTGCACACCCCAGTTGCATATCTTCCGCAAACGAAATATTGAACTTTTAGACTACACAGCAAATAAAATTTTCGTTCTATTTGTTTCCTATTCAAAGCAATTCAAACGTGGCAAAACGCGTTTGCAGGTATTATTAAAGCTTTTATATATAGTTTGCAATCGGTAGGTAACATTGCGTGAGAGCTAAGAATTATTTTGTGCATTATTAAAAGCACTATTTTTGTCGATGAACCACAGTTAATCAATTATAGACCGTTGAGTATATTTATAGGCATTGTGCACACCCCAGTTGCATATCTTCCGCAAACGAAATATTGAACTTTTAGACTACACAGCAAATAAAATTTTCGTTCTATTTGTTTCCTATTCAAAGCAATTCAAACGTGTCAAAACGCGTTTGCAGGTATTATTAAAGCTTTTATATATAGTTTGCAATCGGTAGGTAACATTGCGTGAGAGCTAAGAATTATTTTGTGCATTATTAAAAGCACTATTTTTGTCGATGAACCACAGTTAATCAATTATAGACCGTTGAGTATATTTATAGGCATTGTGCACACTCCAGTTGCATATCTTCCGCAAACGAAATATTGAACTTTTAGACTACACAGCAAATAAAATTTTCGTTCTATTTGTTTCCTATTCAAAGCAATTCAAACGTGTCAAAACGCGTTTGCAGGTATTATTAAAGCTTTTATATATAGTTTGCAATCGGTAGGTAACATTGCGTGAGAGCTAAGAATTATTTTGTGCATTATTAAAAGCACTATTTTTGTCGATGAACCACAGTTAATCAATTATAGACCGTTGAGTATATTTATAGGCATTGTGCACACTCCAGTTGCATATCTTCCGCAAACGTAATATTGAACTTTTAGACTACACAGCAAATAAAATTTTCGTTCTATTTGTTTCCTATTCAAAGCAATTCAAACGTGTCAAAACGCGTTTGCAGGTATTATTAAAGCTTTTATATATAGTTCTCAATCGGTAGGTAACATTGCGTGACAGCTAAGAATTATTTTGTGCACTTTTGGAAGCACTCCCTTTGTCGAGGAACCATAGTTAATAAATTATAGACCGCTGACTATATTTATAGGCATTGTGCACACTCCAGTTGCATATCTTCCGCAAACGAAATATTGAACTTTTAGACTACACAACAAATAAAATTTTCGTTCTATTAGTTTCGTATGCAAAGCAATTCAAACGTGTGAAAAAGCGTTTGCAGGTATTATTAAAGCTTTTATATATAGTTTGCAATCGGTAGGTAACATTGCGTGACAGCTAAGAATTATTTTGTGCACTTTTGGAAGCACTCTCTACGTCGAGGAACCACAGTTAATTAATTATAGACCGCTGACTATATTTATAGGCATTGTGCACACCCCAGTTGCATATCTTCCGCAAACGAAATATTGAACTTTTAGACTACACAACAAATAAAATTTTCGTTCTATTAGTTTCGTATGCAAAGCAATTCAAACGTGTGAAAAAGCGTTTGCAGGTATTATTAAAGCTTTTATATATAGTTTGCAATCGGTAGATAACATTGCGTGACAGCTAAGAATTATTTTGTGCACTTTTGGAAGCACTCTCTTCGTCGAGGAACCACAGTTAATTAATTATAGACCACTGACTATATTTATAGGCATTGTGCACACCCCAGTTGCTTATCTTCCGCAAACGTAATATTGAACTTTTAGACTACACAGCAAATAAAATTTTCGTTCTATTTGTTTCGTATGCAAAGCAATTCAAACGTATCAAAAAGCGTTTGCAGGTACTATATATGCTTTTATATATATTTTGCAATCGGTAGGTAACATTGTGTGACACCTAAGAATTATTTTGTGCACTTTTGGAAGCACTCTCTTTGCCGAGAAACCACAGTTAGTTAATTATAGACCGCTGACTATATTTATAGGCATTGTGCACACCCCAGTTGCATATCTTCCGAAAACGTAATATTGAACTTTTAGACTACACAGCAAATAAAATTTTCGTTCTATTTGTTTCCTATTCAAAGCAATTCAAAGTATCAAAAAGCGTTTGCAGGTATTATATATGCTTTTATATATAGTTTGCAATCGATAGGTAACATTGTGTGACACCTAAGAATTATTTTGTGCACTTTTGGAAGCACTCTCTTTGCCGAGAAACCACAGTTAGTTAATTATAGACCGCTGACTATATTTATAGAAATTGTGTACACCCCAGTTGCATATCTTCCGCAAACGTAATATTGAACTTTTAGACTACACAGCAAATAAAATTTTCGTTCTATTTGTTTCCTATTCAAAGCAATTCAAGCGTGTCAAAACGCGTTTGCAGGTATTATTAAAGCTTTTATATATAGTTTGCAATCGGTAGGTAACATTGCGTGAGAGCTAAGAATTATTTTGTGCATTATTAAAAGCACTATTTTTGTCGATGAACCACAGTTAATCAATTATAGACCGTTGAGTATATTTATAGGCATTGTGCACACTCCAGTTGCATATCTTCCGCAAACGTAATATTGAACTTTTAGACTACACAGCAAATAAAATTTTCGTTCTATTTGTTTCCTATTCATAGCAATTCAAACGTGTCAAAACGCGTTTGCAGGTATTATTAAAGCTTTTATATATAGTTTGCAATCGGTAGGTAACATTGCGTGAGAGCTAAGAATTATTTTGTGCATTATTAAAAGCACTATTTTTGTCGATGAACCACAGTTAATCAATTATAGACCGTTGAGTATATTTATAGGCATTGTGCACACTCCAGTTGCATATCTTCCGCAAACGTAATATTGAACTTTTAGACTACACAGCAAATAAAATTTTCGTTCTATTTGTTTCCTATTCATAGCAATTCAAACGTGTCAAAACGCGTTTGCAGGTATTATTAAAGCTTTTATATATAGTTTGCAATCGGTAGGTAACATTGCGTGAGAGCTAAGAATTATTTTGTGCATTATTAAAAGCACTATTTTTGTCGATGAACCACAGTTAATCAATTATAGACCGTTGAGTATATTTATAGGCATTGTGCACACTCCAGTTGCATATCTTCCGCAAACGTAATATTGAACTTTTAGACTACACAGCAAATAAAATTTTCGTTCTATTTGTTTCCTATTCATAGCAATTCAAACGTGTCAAAACGCGTTTGCAGGTATTATTAAAGCTTTTATATATAGTTTGCAATCGGTAGGTAACATTGCGTGAGAGCTAAGAATTATTTTGTGCATTATTAAAAGCACTATTTTTGTCGATGAACCACAGTTAATCAATTATAGACCGTTGAGTATATTTATAGGCATTGTGCACACTCCAGTTGCATATCTTCCGCAAACGTAATATTGAACTTTTAGACTACACAGCAAATAAAATTTTCGTTCTATTTGTTTCCTATTCATAGCAATTCAAACGTGTCAAAACGCGTTTGCAGGTATTATTAAAGCTTTTATATATAGTTTGCAATCGGTAGGTAACATTGCGTGAGAGCTAAGAATTATTTTGTGCATTATTAAAAGCACTATTTTTGTCGATGAACCACAGTTAATCAATTATAGACCGTTGAGTATATTTATAGGCATTGTGCACACTCCAGTTGCATATCTTCCGCAAACGTAATATTGAACTTTTAGACTACACAGCAAATAAAATTTTCGTTCTATTTGTTTCCTATTCATAGCAATTCAAACGTGTCAAAACGCGTTTGCAGGTATTATTAAAGCTTTTATATATAGTTTGCAATCGGTAGGTAACATTGCGTGAGAGCTAAGAATTATTTTGTGCATTATTAAAAGCACTATTTTTGTCGATGAACCACAGTTAATCAATTATAGACCGTTGAGTATATTTATAGGCATTGTGCACACTCCAGTTGCATATCTTCCGCAAACGTAATATTGAACTTTTAGACTACACAGCAAATAAAATTTTTGTTCTATTTGTTTCCTATTCAAAGCAATTCAAACGTGTCAAAACGCGTTTGCAGGTATTATTAAAGCTTTTATATATAGTTTGCAATCGGTAGGTAACATTGTGTGACACCTAAGAATTATTTTGTGCACTTTTGGAAGCACTCTCTTCGTCGAGGAACCACAGTTAATTAATTATAGACCGCTGACTGTATTTATAGGCATTGTGCACACCCCAGTTGCATATCTTCCGAAAACGTAATATTGAACTTTTAGACTACACAGCAAATAAAATTTTCGTTCTATTTGTTTCCTATTCAAAGCAATTCAAAGTATCAAAACGCGTTTGCAGGTATTATTAAAGCTTTTATATATAGTTTGCAATCGGTAGGTAACATTGCGTGAGAGCTAAGAATTATTTTGTGCATTATTAAAAGCACTATTTTTGTCGATGAACCACAGTTAATCAATTATAGACCGTTGAGTATATTTATAGGCATTGTGCACACTCCAGTTGCATATCTTCCGCAAACGTAATATTGAACTTTTAGACTACACAGCAAATAAAATTTTCGTTCTATTTGTTTCCTATTCAAAGCAATTCAAGCGTGTCAAAACGCGTTTGCAGGTATTATTAATGCTTTTATATATAGTTTGCAATCGGTACGTAACATTGCGTGACACTTAAGGATTATTTTGTGAATTTTTAAAAGCACTATTTTTGTCGATGAACCACACTTAATCAATTATAGACCGCTGACTATATTTATAGGCATTGTGCACACCACAGTTGCATATCTTCCCCAAACGTAATATTGAACTTTTATTCTACACAGCAAATAAAATTTTCGTTCTACTTGTTTCCTATTCAAAGCAATTCAAACGTGTCAAAACGCGTTTGCAGGTATTATTAAAGCTTTTATATATAGTTTGCAATCGGTAGGTAACATTGCGTGAGAGCTAAGAATTATTTTGTGCATTATTAAAAGCACTATTTTTGTCGATGAACCACAGTTAATCAATTATAGACCGTTGAGTATATTTATAGGCATTGTGCACACTCCAGTTGCATATCTTCCGCAAACGTAATATTGAACTTTTAGACTACACAGCAAATAAAATTTTCGTTCTATTTGTTTCCTATTCAAAGCAATTCAAGCGTGTCAAAACGCGTTTGCAGGTATTATTAATGCTTTTATATATAGTTTGCAATCGGTACGTAACATTGCGTGACACTTAAGGATTATTTTGTGAATTTTTAAAAGCACTATTTTTGTCGATGAACCACACTTAATCAATTATAGACCGCTGACTATATTTATAGGCATTGTGCACACCACAGTTGCATATCTTCCCCAAACGTAATATTGAACTTTTATTCTACACAGCAAATAAAATTTTCGTTCTACTTGTTTCCTATTCAAAGCAATTCAAGCGTGTCAAAACGCGTTTGCAGGTATTATTAATGCTTTTATATATAGTTTGCAATCGGTACGTAACATTGCGTGACACTTAAGGATTATTTTGTGAATTTTTAAAAGCATTATTTTTGTCGATGAACCACACTTAATCAATTATAGACCGCTGACTATATTTATAGGCATTGTGCACACCACAGTTGCATATCTTCCGCAAACGAAATATTGAACTTTTATTCTACACAGCAAATAAAATTTTCGTTCTATTTGTTTAATATTCAAAGCAATTCAAGCGTGTCAAAACGCGGTTGCAGGTATTATTAATGCTTTTATATATAGTTTGCAATCGGTACGTAACATTGCGTGACACTTAAGGATTATTTTGTGAATTTTTAAAAGCACTATTTTTGTCGATGAACCACACTTAATCAATTATAGACCGCTGACTATATTTATAGGCATTGTGCACACCACAGTTGCATATCTTCCCCAAACGTAATATTGAACTTTTATTCTACACAGCAAATAAAATTTTCGTTCTATTTGTTTCCTATTCAAAGCAATTCAAGCGTGTCAAAACGCGTTTGCAGGTATTATTAATGCTTTTATATATAGTTTGCAATCGGTACGTAACATTGCGTGACACTTAAGGATTATTTTGTGAATTTTTAAAAGCACTATTTTTGTCGATGAACCACACTTAATCAATTATAGACCGCTGACTATATTTATAGGCATTGTGCACACCACAGTTGCATATCTTCCCCAAATGTAATATTGAACTTTTATTCTACACAGCAAATAAAATTTTCGTTCTATTTGTTTCCTATTCAAAGCAATTCAAGCGTGTCAAAACGCGTTTGCAGGTATTATTAATGCTTTTATATATAGTTTGCAATCGGTACGTAACATTGCGTGACACTTAAGGATTATTTTGTGAATTTTTAAAAGCACTATTTTTGTCGATGAACCACACTTAATCAATTATAGACCGCTGACTATATTTATAGGCATTGTGCACACCACAGTTGCATATCTTCCCCAAACGTAATATTGAACTTTTATTCTACACAGCAAATAAAATTTTCGTTCTACTTGTTTCCTATTCAAAGCAATTCAAGCGTGTCAAAACGCGTTTGCAGGTATTATTAATGCTTTTATATATAGTTTGCAATCGGTACGTAACATTGCGTGACACTTAAGGATTATTTTGTGAATTTTTAAAAGCACTATTTTTGTCGATGAACCACACTTAATCAATTATAGACCGCTGACTATATTTATAGGCATTGTGCACACCACAGTTGCATATCTTCCGCAAACGAAATATTGAACTTTTATTCTACACAGCAAATAAAATTTTCGTTCTATTTGTTTAATATTCAAAGCAATTCAAGCGTATCAAAACGCGTTTGCAGGTATTATTAATGCTTTTATATATAGTTTGCAATCGGTACGTAACATTGCGTGACACTTAAGGATTATTTTGTGAATTTTTAAAAGCACTATTTTTGTCGATGAACCACACTTAATCAATTATAGACCGCTGACTATATTTATAGGCATTGTGCACACCACAGTTGCATATCTTCCCCAAACGTAATATTGAACTTTTATTCTACACAGCAAATAAAATTTTCGTTCTATTTGTTACCTATTCAAAGCAATTCAAGCGTGTCAAAACGCGTTTGCAGGTATTATTAATGCTTTTATATATAGTTTGCAATCGGTACGTAACATTGCGTGACACTTAAGGATTATTTTGTGAATTTTTAAAAGCACTATTTTTGTCGATGAACCACACTTAATCAATTATAGACCGCTGACTATATTTATAGGCATTGTGCACACCACAGTTGCATATCTTCCGCAAACGAAATATTGAACTTTTATTCTACACAGCAAATAAAATTTTCGTTCTATTTGTTTCCTATTCAAAGCAATTCAAACGTGTCAAAACGCGTTTGCAGGTATTATTAAAGCTTTTATATATAGTTTGCAATCGGTAGGTAACATTGCGTGAGAGCTAAGAATTATTTTGTCCATTATTAAAAGCACTATTTTTGTCGATGAACCACAGTTAATCAATTATAGACCGTTGAGTATATTTATAGGCATTGTGCACACTCCAGTTGCATATCTTCCCCAAACGTAATATTGAACTTTTAGACTACACAGCAAATAAAATTTTCGTTCTATTTGTTTCCTATTCAAAGCAATTCAAACGTGTCAAAACGCGTTTGCAGGTATTATTAAAGCTTTTATATATAGTTTGCAATCGGTAGGTAACATTGCGTGAGAGCTAAGAATTATTTTGTGCATTATTAAAAGCACTATTTTTGTCGATGAACCACAGTTAATCAATTATAGACCGTTGAGTATATTTATAGGCATTGTGCACACTCCAGTTGCATATCTTCCCCAAACGTAATATTGAACTTTTAGACTACACAGCAAATAAAATTTTCGTTCTATTTGTTTCCTATTCAAAGCAATTCAAGCGTGTCAAAACGCGTTTGCAGGTATTATTAAAGCTTTTATATATAGTTTGCAATCGGTAGGTAACATTGCGTGAGAGCTAAGAATTATTTTGTGCATTATTAAAAGCACTATTTTTGTCGATGAACCACAGTTAATCAATTATAGACCGTTGAGTATATTTATAGGCATTGTGCACACTCCAGTTGCATATCTTCCGCAAACGTAATATTGAACTTTTAGACTACACAGCAAATAAAATTTTTGTTCTATTTGTTTCCTATTCAAAGCAATTCAAACGTGTCAAAACGCGTTTGCAGGTATTATTAAAGCTTTTATATATAGTTTGCAATCGGTAGGTAACATTGCGTGAGAGCTAAGAATTATTTTGTGCATTATTAAAAGCACTATTTTTGTCGATGAACCACAGTTAATCAATTATAGACCGTTGAGTATATTTATAGGCATTGTGCACACTCCAGTTGCATATCTTCCCCAAACGTAATATTGAACTTTTAGACTACACAGCAAATAAAATTTTCGTTCTATTTGTTTCCTATTCAAAGCAATTCAAGCGTGTCAAAACGCGTTTGCAGGTATTATTAAAGCTTTTATATATAGTTTGCAATCGGTAGGTAACATTGCGTGAGAGCTAAGAATTATTTTGTGCATTATTAAAAGCACTATTTTTGTCGATGAACCACAGTTAATCAATTATAGACCGTTGAGTATATTTATAGGCATTGTGCACACTCCAGTTGCATATCTTCCCCAAACGTAATATTGAACTTTTAGACTACACAGCAAATAAAATTTTCGTTCTATTTGTTTCCTATTCAAAGCAATTCAAACGTGTCAAAACGCGTTTGCAGGTATTATTAAAGCTTTTATATATAGTTTGCAATCGGTAGGTAACATTGCGTGAGAGCTAAGAATTATTTTGTCCATTATTAAAAGCACTATTTTTGTCGATGAACCACAGTTAATCAATTATAGACCGTTGAGTATATTTATAGGCATTGTGCACACTCCAGTTGCATATCTTCCCCAAACGTAATATTGAACTTTTAGACTACACAGCAAATAAAATTTTCGTTCTATTTGTTTCCTATTCAAAGCAATTCAAACGTGTCAAAACGCGTTTGCAGGTATTATTAAAGCTTTTATATATAGTTTGCAATCAGTAGGTAACATTGCGTGAGAGCTAAGAATTATTTTGTCCATTATTAAAAGCACTATTTTTGTCGATGAACCACAGTTAATCAATTATAGACCGTTGAGTATATTTATAGGCATTGTGCACACTCCAGTTGCATATCTTCCCCAAACGTAATATTGAACTTTTAGACTACACAGCAAATAAAATTTTCGTTTTATTTGTTTCTTATTCAAAGCAATTCAAACGTGTCAAAACGCGTTTGCAGGTATTATTAAAGCTTTTATATATAGTTTGCAATCGGTAGGTAACATTGCGTGAGAGCTAAGAATTATTTTGTGCATTATTAAAAGCACTATTTTTGTCGATGAACCACAGTTAATCAATTATAGACCGTTGAGTATATTTATAGGCATTGTGCACACTCCAGTTGCATATCTTCCCCAAACGTAATATTGAACTTTTAGACTACACAGCAAATAAAATTTTCGTTCTATTTGTTTCCTATTCAAAGCAATTCAAGCGTGTCAAAACGCGTTTGCAGGTATTATTAAAGCTTTTATATATAGTTTGCAATCGGTAGGTAACATTGCGTGAGAGCTAAGAATTATTTTGTGCATTATTAAAAGCACTATTTTTGTCGATGAACCACAGTTAATCAATTATAGACCGTTGAGTATATTTATAGGCATTGTGCACACTCCAGTTGCATATCTTCCGCAAACGTAATATTGAACTTTTAGACTACACAGCAAATAAAATTTTTGTTCTATTTGTTTCCTATTCAAAGCAATTCAAACGTGTCAAAACGCGTTTGCAGGTATTATTAAAGCTTTTATATATAGTTTGCAATCGGTAGGTAACATTGCGTGAGAGCTAAGAATTATTTTGTGCATTATTATAAGCACTATTTTTGTCGATGAACCACAGTTAATCAATTATAGACCGTTGAGTATATTTATAGGCATTGTGCACACTCCAGTTGCATATCTTCCCCAAACGTAATATTGAACTTTTAGACTACACAGCAAATAAAATTTTCGTTCTATTTGTTTCCTATTCAAAGCAATTCAAACGTGTCAAAACGCGTTTGCAGGTATTATTAAAGCTTTTATATATAGTTTGCAATCGGTAGGTAACATTGCGTGAGAGCTAAGAATTATTTTGTCCATTATTAAAAGCACTATTTTTGTCGATGAACCACAGTTAATCAATTATAGACCGTTGAGTATATTTATAGGCATTGTGCACACCCCAGTTGCATATCTTCCGCAAACGAAATATTGAACTTTTAGACTACACAGCAAATAAAATTTTCGTTCTATTTGTTTCCTATTCAAAGCAATTCAAACGTGTCAAAACGCGTTTGCAGGTATTATTAAAGCTTTTATATATAGTTTGCAATCGGTAGGTAACATTGCGTGAGAGCTAAGAATTATTTTGTGCATTATTAAAAGCACTATTTTTGTCGATGAACCACAGTTAATCAATTATAGACCGTTGAGTATATTTATAGGCATTGTGCACACCCCAGTTGCATATCTTCCGCAAACGAAATATTGAACTTTTAGACTACACAGCAAATAAAATTTTCGTTCTATTTGTTTCCTATTCAAAGCAATTCAAACGTGTCAAAACGCGTTTGCAGGTATTATTAAAGCTTTTATATATAGTTTGCAATCGGTAGGTAACATTGCGTGAGAGCTAAGAATTATTTTGTGCATTATTAAAAGCACTATTTTTGTCGATGAACCACAGTTAATCAATTATAGACCGTTGAGTATATTTATAGGCATTGTGCACACTCCAGTTGCATATCTTCCGCAAACGAAATATTGAACTTTTAGACTACACAGCAAATAAAATTTTCGTTCTATTTGTTTCCTATTCAAAGCAATTCAAACGTGTCAAAACGCGTTTGCAGGTATTATTAAAGCTTTTATATATAGTTTGCAATCGGTAGGTAACATTGCGTGAGAGCTAAGAATTATTTTGTGCATTATTAAAAGCACTATTTTTGTCGATGAACCACAGTTAATCAATTATAGACCGTTGAGTATATTTATAGGCATTGTGCACACTCCAGTTGCATATCTTCCGCAAACGTAATATTGAACTTTTAGACTACACAGCAAATAAAATTTTCGTTCTATTTGTTTCCTATTCAAAGCAATTCAAACGTGTCAAAACGCGTTTGCAGGTATTATTAAAGCTTTTATATATAGTTTTCAATCGGTAGGTAACATTGCGTGACAGCTAAGAATTATTTTGTGCACTTTTGGAAGCACTCCCTTTGTCGAGGAACCATAGTTAATAAATTATAGACCGCTGACTATATTTATAGGCATTGTGCACACTCCAGTTGCATATCTTTCGCAAACGAAATATTGAACTTTTAGACTACACAACAAATAAAATTTTCGTTCTATTAGTTTCGTATGCAAAGCAATTCAAACGTGTGAAAAAGCGTTTGCAGGTATTATTAAAGCTTTTATATATAGTTTGCAATCGGTAGGTAACATTGCGTGACAGCTAAGAATTATTTTGTGCACTTTTGGAAGCACTCTCTACGTCGAGGAACCACAGTTAATTAATTATAGACCGCTGACTATATTTATAGGCATTGTGCACACCCCAGTTGCATATCTTCCGCAAACGAAATATTGAACTTTTAGACTACACAACAAATAAAATTTTCGTTCTATTAGTTTCGTATGCAAAGCAATTCAAACGTGTGAAAAAGCGTTTGCAGGTATTATTAAAGCTTTTATATATAGTTTGCAATCGGTAGGTAACATTGCGTGACAGCTAAGAATTATTTTGTGCACTTTTGGAAGCACTCTCTTCGTCGAGGAACCACAGTTAGTTAATTATAGACCGCTGACTATATTTATAGGCATTGTGCACACCCCAGTTGCTTATCTTCCGCAAACGTAATATTGAACTTTTAGACTACACAGAAAATAAAATTTTCGTTCTATTTGTTTCGTATGCAAAGCAATTCAAACGTATCAAAAAGCGTTTGCAGGTATTATATATGCTTTTATATATATTTTGCAATCGGTAGGTAACATTGTGTGACACCTAAGAATTATTTTGTGCACTTTTGGAAGCACTCTCTTTGCCGAGAAACCACAGTTAGTTAATTATAGACCGCTGACTATATTTATAGGCATTGTGCACACCCCAGTTGCATATCTTCCGAAAACGTAATATTGAACTTTTAGACTACACAGCAAATAAAATTTTCGTTCTATTTGTTTCCTATTCAAAGCAATTCAAAGTATCAAAAAGCGTTTGCAGGTATTATATATGCTTTTATATATAGTTTGCAATCGATAGGTAACATTGTGTGACACCTAAGAATTATTTTGTGCACTTTTGGAAGCACTCTCTTTGCCGAGAAACCACAGTTAGTTAATTATAGACCGCTGACTATATTTATAGAAATTGTGTACACCCCAGTTGCATATCTTCCGCAAACGTAATATTGAACTTTTAGACTACACAGCAAATAAAATTTTCGTTCTATTTGTTTCCTATTCAAAGCAATTCAAGCGTGTCAAAACGCGTTTGCAGGTATTATTAAAGCTTTTATATATAGTTTGCAATCGGTAGGTAACATTGCGTGAGAGCTAAGAATTATTTTGTGCATTATTAAAAGCACTATTTTTGTCGATGAACCACAGTTAATCAATTATAGACCGTTGAGTATATTTATAGGCATTGTGCACACTCCAGTTGCATATCTTCCGCAAACGTAATATTGAACTTTTAGACTACACAGCAAATAAAATTTTCGTTCTATTTGTTTCCTATTCATAGCAATTCAAACGTGTCAAAACGCGTTTGCAGGTATTATTAAAGCTTTTATATATAGTTTGCAATCGGTAGGTAACATTGCGTGAGAGCTAAGAATTATTTTGTGCATTATTAAAAGCACTATTTTTGTCGATGAACCACAGTTAATCAATTATAGACCGTTGAGTATATTTATAGGCATTGTGCACACTCCAGTTGCATATCTTCCGCAAACGTAATATTGAACTTTTAGACTACACAGCAAATAAAATTTTTGTTCTATTTGTTTCCTATTCAAAGCAATTCAAACGTATCAAAACGCGTTTGCAGGTATTATTAAAGCTTTTATATATAGTTTGCAATCGGTAGGTAACATTGTGTGACACCTAAGAATTATTTTGTGCACTTTTGGAAGCACTCTCTTCGTCGAGGAACCACAGTTAATTAATTATAGACCGCTGACTGTATTTATAGGCATTGTGCAAACCCCAGTTGCATATCTTCCGAAAACGTAATATTGAACTTTTAGACTACACAGCAAATAAAATTTTCGTTCTATTTGTTTCCTATTCAAAGCAATTCAAAGTATCAAAACGCGTTTGCAGGTATTATTAAAGCTTTTATATATAGTTTGCAATCGGTAGGTAACATTGCGTGAGAGCTAAGAATTATTTTGTGCATTATTAAAAGCACTATTTTTGTCGATGAACCACAGTTAATCAATTATAGACCGTTGAGTATATTTATAGGCATTGTGCACACTCCAGTTGCATATCTTCCGCAAACGAAATATTGAACTTTTAGACTACACAGCAAATAAAATTTTCGTTCTATTTGTTTCCTATTCAAAGCAATTCAAGCGTGTCAAAACGCGTTTGGAGGTATTATTAATGCTTTTATATATAGTTTGCAATCGGTACGTAACATTGCGTGACACTTAAGGATTATTTTGTGAATTTTTAAAAGCACTATTTTTGTCGATGAACCACACTTAATCAATTATAGACCGCTGACTATATTTATAGGCATTGTGCACACCACAGTTGCATATCTTCCCCAAACGTAATATTGAACTTTTATTCTACACAGCAAATAAAATTTTCGTTCTACTTGTTTCCTATTCAAAGCAATTCAAGCGTGTCAAAACGCGTTTGCAGGTATTATTAATGCTTTTATATATAGTTTGCAATCGGTACGTAACATTGCGTGACACTTAAGGATTATTTTGTGAATTTTTAAAAGCATTATTTTTGTCGATGAACCACACTTAATCAATTATAGACCGCTGACTATATTTATAGGCATTGTGCACACCACAGTTGCATATCTTCCGCAAACGAAATATTGAACTTTTATTCTACACAGCAAATAAAATTTTCGTTCTATTTGTTTAATATTCAAAGCAATTCAAGCGTGTCAAAACGCGTTTGCAGGTATTATTAATGCTTTTATATATAGTTTGCAATCGGTACGTAACATTGCGTGACACTTAAGGATTATTTTGTGAATTTTTAAAAGCACTATTTTTGTCGATGAACCACACTTAATCAATTATAGACCGCTGACTATATTTATAGGCATTGTGCACACCACAGTTGCATATCTTCCCCAAACGTAATATTGAACTTTTATTCTACACAGCAAATAAAATTTTCGTTCTATTTGTTTCCTATTCAAAGCAATTCAAGCGTGTCAAAACGCGTTTGCAGGTATTATTAATGCTTTTATATATAGTTTGCAATCGGTACGTAACATTGCGTGACACTTAAGGATTATTTTGTGAATTTTTAAAAGCACTATTTTTGTCGATGAACCACACTTAATCAATTATAGACCGCTGACTATATTTATAGGCATTGTGCACACCACAGTTGCATATCTTCCCCAAACGTAATATTGAACTTTTATTCTACACAGCAAATAAAATTTTCGTTCTATTTGTTTCCTATTCAAAGCAATTCAAGCGTGTCAAAACGCGTTTGCAGGTATTATTAATGCTTTTATATATAGTTTGCAATCGGTACGTAACATTGCGTGACACTTAAGGATTATTTTGTGAATTTTTAAAAGCACTATTTTTGTCGATGAACCACACTTAATCAATTATAGACCGCTGACTATATTTATAGGCATTGTGCACACCACAGTTGCATATCTTCCCCAAACGTAATATTGAACTTTTATTCTACACAGCAAATAAAATTTTCGTTCTACTTGTTTCCTATTCAAAGCAATTCAAGCGTGTCAAAACGCGTTTGCAGGTATTATTAATGCTTTTATATATAGTTTGCAATCGGTACGTAACATTGCGTGACACTTAAGGATTATTTTGTGAATTTTTAAAAGCACTATTTTTGTCGATGAACCACACCTAATCAATTATAGACCGTTGACTATATTTATAGGCATTGTGCACACCACAGTTGCATATCTTCCGCAAACGAAATATTGAACTTTTATTCTACACAGCAAATAAAATTTTCGTTCTATTTGTTTAATATTCAAAGCAATTCAAGCGTGTCAAAACGCGTTTGCAGGTATTATTAATGCTTTTATATATAGTTTGCAATCGGTACGTAACATTGCGTGACACTTAAGGATTATTTTGTGAATTTTTAAAAGCACTATTTTTGTCGATGAACCACACTTAATCAATTATAGACCGCTGACTATATTTATAGGCATTGTGCACACCACAGTTGCATATCTTCCCCAAACGTAATATTGAACTTTTATTCTACACAGCAAATAAAATTTTCGTTCTATTTGTTACCTATTCAAAGCAATTCAAGCGTGTCAAAACGCGTTTTCAGGTATTATTAATGCTTTTATATATAGTTTGCAATCGGTACGTAACATTGCGTGACACTTAAGGATTATTTTGTGAATTTTTAAAAGCACTATTTTTGTCGATGAACCACACTTAATCAATTATAGACCGCTGACTATATTTATAGGCATTGTGCACACCACAGTTGCATATCTTCCGCAAACGAAATATTGAACTGTTATTCTACACAGCAAATAAAATTTTCGTTCTATTTGTTTAATATTCAAAGCAATTCAAGCGTGTCAAAACGCGTTTGCAGGTATTATTAATGCTTTTATATATAGTTTGCAATCGGTACGTAACATTGCGTGACACTTAAGGATTATTTTGTGAATTTTTAAAAGCACTATTTTTGTCGATGAACCACACTTAATCAATTATAGACCGCTGACTATATTTATAGGCATTGTGCACACCACAGTTGCATATCTTCCCCAAACGTAATATTGAACTTTTGTTCTACACAGCAAATAAAATTTTCGTTCTATTTGTTTCCTATTCAAAGCAATTCAAGCGTGTCAAAACGCGTTTGCAGGTATTATTAATGCTTTTATATATAGTTTGCAATCGGTACGTAACATTGCGTGACACTTAAGGATTATTTTGTGAATTTTTAAAAGCACTATTTTTGTCGATGAACCACACTTAATCAATTATAGACCGCTGACTATATTTATAGGCATTGTGCACACCACAGTTGCATATCTTCCCCAAACGTAATATTGAACTTTTATTCTACACAGCAAATAAAATTTTCGTTCTATTTGTTTCCTATTCAAAGCAATTCAAGCGTGTCAAAACGCGTTTGCAGGTATTATTAATGCTTTTATATATAGTTTGCAATCGGTACGTAACATTGCGTGACACTTAAGGATTATTTTGTGAATTTTTAAAAGCACTATTTTTGTCGATGAACCACACTTAATCAATTATAGACCGCTGACTATATTTATAGGCATTGTGCACACCACAGTTGCATATCTTCCCCAAACGTAATATTGAACTTTTATTCTACACAGCAAATAAAATTTTCGTTCTACTTGTTTCCTATTCAAAGCAATTCAAGCGTGTCAAAACGCGTTTGCAGGTATTATTAATGCTTTTATATATAGTTTGCAATCGGTACGTAACATTGCGTGACACTTAAGGATTATTTTGTGAATTTTTAAAAGCACTATTTTTGTCGATGAACCACACTTAATCAATTATAGACCGCTGACTATATTTATAGGCATTGTGCACACCACAGTTGCATATCTTCCGCAAACGAAATATTGAACTTTTATTCTACACAGCAAATAAAATTTTCGTTCTATTTGTTTAATATTCAAAGCAATTCAAGCGTGTCAAAACGCGTTTGCAGGTATTATTAATGCTTTTATATATAGTTTGCAATCGGTACGTAACATTGCGTGACACTTAAGGATTATTTTGTGAATTTTTAAAAGCACTATTTTTGTCGATGAACCACACTTAATCAATTATAGACCGCTGACTATATTTATAGGCATTGTGCACACCACAGTTGCATATCTTCCCCAAACGTAATATTGAACTTTTATTCTACACAGCAAATAAAATTTTCGTTCTATTTGTTACCTATTCAAAGCAATTCAAGCGTGTCAAAACGCGTTTGCAGGTATTATTAATGCTTTTATATATAGTTTGCAATCGGTACGTAACATTGCGTGACACTTAAGGATTATTTTGTGAATTTTTAAAAGCACTATTTTTGTCGATGAACCACACTTAATCAATTATAGACCGCTGACTATATTTATAGGCATTGTGCACACCACAGTTGCATATCTTCCCCAAACGTAATGAACTTTTATTCTACACAGCAAATAAAATTTTCGTTCTATTTGTTTCCTATTCAAAGCAATTCAAGCGTGTCAAAACGCGTTTGCAGGTATTATTAATGCTTTTATATATAGTTTGCAATCGGTACGTAACATTGCGTGACACTTAAGGATTATTTTGTGAATTTTTAAAAGCACTATTTTTGTCGATAAACCACACTTAATCAATTATAGACCGCTGACTATATTTATAGGCATTGTGCACACCACAGTTGCATATCTTCCCCAAACGTAATATTGAACTTTTATTCTACACAGCAAATAAAATTTTCGTTCTACTTGTTTCCTATTCAAAGCAATTCAAGCGTGTCAAAACGCGTTTGCAGGTATTATTAATGCTTTTATATATAGTTTGCAATCGGTACGTAACATTGCGTGACACTTAAGGATTATTTTGTGAATTTTTAAAAGCACTATTTTTGTCGATGAACCACACTTAATCAATTATAGACCGCTGACTATATTTATAGGCATTGTGCACACCACAGTTGCATATCTTCCGCAAACGAAATATTGAACTTTTATTCTACACAGCAAATAAAATTTTCGTTCTATTTGTTTAATATTCAAAGCAATTCAAGCGTGTCAAAACGCGTTTGCAGGTATTATTAATGCTTTTATATATAGTTTGCAATCGGTACGTAACATTGCGTGACACTTAAGGATTATTTTGTGAATTTTTAAAAGCACTATTTTTGTCGATGAACCACACTTAATCAATTATAGACCGCTGACTATATTTATAGGCATTGTGCACACCACAGTTGCATATCTTCCCCAAACGTAATATTGAACTTTTATTCTACACAGCAAATAAAATTTTCGTTCTATTTGTTACCTATTCAAAGCAATTCAAGCGTGTCAAAACGCGTTTGCAGGTATTATTAATGCTTTTATATATAGTTTGCAATCGGTACGTAACATTGCGTGACACTTAAGGATTATTTTGTGAATTTTTAAAAGCACTATTTTTGTCGATGAACCACACTTAATCAATTATAGACCGCTGACTATATTTATAGGCATTGTGCACACCACAGTTGCATATCTTCCCCAAACGTAATATTGAACTTTTATTCTACACAGCAAATAAAATTTTCGTTCTATTTGTTTCCTATTCAAAGCAATTCAAGCGTGTCAAAACGCGTTTGCAGGTATTATTAATGCTTTTATATATAGTTTGCAATCGGTACGTAACATTGCGTGACACTTAAGGATTATTTTGTGAATTTTTAAAAGCACTATTTTTGTCGATGAACCACACTTAATCAATTATAGACCGCTGACTATATTTATAGGCATTGTGCACACCACAGTTGCATATCTTCCGCAAACGAAATATTGAACTTTTATTCTACACAGCAAATAAAATTTTCGTTCTATTTGTTTCCTATTCAAAGCAATTCAAGCGTGTCAAAACGCGTTTGCAGGTATTATTAATGCTTTTATATATAGTTTGCAATCGGTACGTAACATTGCGTGACACTTAAGAATTATTTTGTGAATTTTTAAAAGCACTATTTTTGTCGATGAACCACACTTAATCAATTATAGACCGTTGACTATATTTATAGGCATTGTGCACAACACAGTTGCATATCTTCCCCAAACGTAATATTGAACTTTTAGACTACACAGCAAATAAAATTTTCGTTCTATTTGTTTCCTATTCAAAGCAATTCAAGCGTGTCAAAACGCGTTTGCAGGTATTATTATTGCTTTTATATATAGTTTGCAATCGGTACGTAACATTGCGTGACACTTAAGGATTATTTTGTGAATTTTTAAAAGCACTATTTTTGTCGATGTACCACACTTAATCAATTATAGACCGCTGACTATATTTATAGGCATTGTGCACACCCCAGTTGCATATCTTCCGCAAACGAAATATTGAACTTTTAGACTACACAGCAAATAAAATTTTCGTTCTATTTGTTTCCTATTCAAAGCAATTCAAACGTGTCAAAACGCGTTTGCAGGTATTATTAAAGCTTTTATATATAGTTTGCAATCGGTACGTAACATTGCGTGACACTTAAGGATTATTTTGTGAATTTTTAAAAGCACTATTTTTGTCGATGAACCACACTTAATCAATTATAGACCGCTGACCATATTTATAGGCATTGTGCACACCCCAGTTGCATATCTTCCGCAAACGAAATATTGAACTTTTAGACTACACAGCAAATAAAATTTTCGTTCTATTTGTTTCCTATTCAAAGCAATTCAAGCGTGTCAAAACGCGTTTGCAGGTATTATTAATGCTTTTATATATAGTTTGCAATCGGTACGTAACATTGCGTGACACTTAAGGATTATTTTGTGAATTTTTAAAAGCACTATTTTTGTCGATGAACCACACTTAATCAATTATAGACCGCTGACTATATTTATAGGCATTGTGCACACCCCAGTTGCATATCTTCCGCAAACGAAATATTGAACTTTTAGACTACACAGCAAATAAAATTTTCGTTCTATTTGTTTCCTATTCAAAGCAATTCAAACGTGTCAAAACGCGTTTGCAGGTATTATTAAAGCTTTTATATATAGTTTGCAATCGGTAGGTAACATTGCGTGAGAGCTAAGAATTATTTTGTGCATTATTAAAAGCACTATTTTTGTCGATGAACCACAGTTAATCAATTATAGACCGTTGAGTATATTTATAGGCATTGTGCACACTCCAGTTGCATATCTTCCCCAAACGTAATATTGAACTTTTAGACTACACAGCAAATAAAATTTTCGTTCTATTTGTTTCCTATTCAAAGCAATTCAAACGTGTCAAAACGCGTTTGCAGGTATTATTAAAGCTTTTATATATAGTTTGCAATCGATAGGTAACATTGTGTGACACCTAAGAATTATTTTGTGCACTTTTGGAAGCACTCTCTTTGCCGAGAAACCACAGTTAGTTAATTATAGACCGCTGACTATATTTATAGAAATTGTGTACACCCCAGTTGCATATCTTCCTCAAACGTAATATTGAACTTTTAGACTACACAACAAATAAAATTTTCGTTCTATTTGTTTCCTATTCAAAGCAATTCAAGCGTGTCAAAACGCGTTTGCAGGTATTATTAAAGCTTTTATATATAGTTTGCAATCGGTAGGTAACATTGCGTGAGAGCTAAGAATTATTTTGTGCATTATTAAAAGCAATATTTTTGTCGATGAACCACAGTTAATCAATTATAGACCGTTGAGTATATTTATAGGCATTGTGCACACTCCAGTTGCATATCTTTCGCAAACGTAATATTGAACTTTTAGACTACACAGCAAATAAAATTTTCGTTCTATTTGTTTCCTATTCAAAGCAATTCAAACGTGTGAAAACGCGTTTGCAGGTATTATTAATGCTTTTATATATAGTTTGCAATCGGTACGTAACATTGCGTGACACTTAAGGATTATTTTGTGAATTTTTAAAAGCACTATTTTTGTCGATGAACCACACTTAATCAATTATAGACCGCTGTTTATATTTATAGGCATTGTGCACACCCCAGTTGCATATCTTCCGCAAACGAAATATTGAACTTTTAGACTACACAGCAAATAAAATTTTCGTTCTATTTGTTTCCTATTCAAAGCAATTCAAACGTGTCAAAACGCGTTTGCAGGTATTATTAAAGCTTTTATATATAGTTTGCAATCGGTAGGTAACATTGCGTGAGAGCTAAGAATTATTTTGTGCATTATTAAAAGCACTATTTTTGTCGATGAACCACAGTTAATCAATTATAGACCGTTGAGTATATTTATAGGCATTGTGCACACTCCAGTTGCATATCTTCCCCAAACGTAATATTGAACTTTTAGACTACACAGCAAATAAAATTTTCGTTCTATTTGTTTCCTATTCAAAGCAATTCAAACGTGTCAAAACGCGTTTGCAGGTATTATTAAAGCTTTTATATATAGTTTGCAATCGGTAGGTAACATTGTGTGACACCTAAGAATTATTTTGTGCACTTTCGGAAGCACTCTCTTCGTCGAGGAACCACAGTTAGATAATTATAGACCGCTGACTATATTTATAGGCATTGTGCACACCCCAGTTGCATATCTTCCGCAAACGTAATATTGAACTTTTAGACTACACAGCAAATACAATTTTCGTTCTATTTGTTTCCTATTCAAAGCAATTCAAAGTATCAAAAAGCGTTTGCAGGTATTATATATGCTTTTATATATAGTTTGCAATCGATAGGTAACATTGTGTGACACCTAAGAATTATTTTGTGCACTTTTGGAAGCACTCTCTTTGCCGAAAAACCACAGTTAGTTAATTATAGACCGCTGACTATATTTATAGAAATTGTGTACACCCCAGTTGCATATCTTCCTCAAACGTAATATTGAACTTTTAGACTACACAACAAATAAAATTTTCGTTCTATTTGTTTCCTATTCAAAGCAATTCAAGCGTGTCAAAACGCGTTTGCAGGTATTATTAAAGCTTTTATATATAGTTTGCAATCGGTAGGTAACATTGCGTGAGAGCTAAGAATTATTTTGTGCATTATTAAAAGCACTATTTTTGTCGATGAACCACAGTTAATCAATTATAGACCGTTGAGTATATTTATAGGCATTGTGCACACTCCAGTTGCATATCTTCCGCAAACGTAATATTGAACTTTTAGACTACACAGAAAATAAAATTTTAGTTCTATTTGTTTCCTATTCAAAGCAATTCAAACGTGTCAAAACGCGTTTGCAGGTATTATTAAAGCTTTTATATATAGTTTGCAATCGGTAGGTAACATTGCGTGAGAGCTAAGAATTATTTTGTGCATTATTAAAAGCACTATTTTTGTCGATGAACCACAGTTAATCAATTATAGACCGTTGAGTATATTTATAGGCATTGTGCACACTCCAGTTGCATATCTTCCCCAAACGTAATATTGAACTTTTAGACTACACAGCAAATAAAATTTTCGTTCTATTTGTTTCCTATTCAAAGCAATTCAAACGTGTCAAAACGCGTTTGCAGGTATTATTAAAGCTTTTATATATAGTTTGCAATCGGTAGGTAACATTGTGTGACACCTAAGAATTATTTTGTGCACTTTTGGAAGCACTCTCTTCGTCGAGGAACCACAGTTAGATAATTATAGACCGCTGACTATATTTATAGGCATTGTGCACACCCCAGTTGCATATCTTCCGCAAACGTAATATTGAACTTTTAGACTACACAGCAAATAAAATTTTCGTTCTATTTGTTTCCTATTCAAAGCAATTCAAAGTATCAAAAAGCGTTTGCAGGTATTATATATGCTTTTATATATAGTTTGCAATCGATAGGTAACATTGTGTGACACCTAAGAATTATTTTGTGCACTTTTGGAAGCACTCTCTTTGCCGAGAAACCACAGTTAGTTAATTATAGACCGCTGACTATATTTATAGAAATTGTGTACACCCCAGTTGCATATCTTCCTCAAACGTAATATTGAACTTTTAGACTACACAATAAATAAAATTTTCGTTCTATTTCTTTCCTATTCAAAGCAATTCAAGCGTGTCAAAACGCGTTTGCAGGTATTATTAAAGCTTTTATATATAGTTTGCAATCGGTAGGTAACATTGCGTGAGAGCTAAGAATTATTTTGTGCATTATTAAAAGCACTATTTTTGTCGATGAACCACAGTTAATCAATTATAGACCGTTGAGTATATTTATAGGCATTGTGCACACTCCAGTTGCATATCTTCCTCAAACGTAATATTGAACTTTTAGACTACACAACAAATAAAATTTTCGTTCTATTTGTTTCCTATTCAAAGCAATTCAAGCGTGTCAAAACGCGTTTGCAGGTATTATTAAAGCTTTTATATATAGTTTGCAATCGGTAGGTAACATTGCGTGAGAGCTAAGAATTATTTTGTGCATTATTAAAAGCACTATTTTTGTCGATGAACCACAGTTAATCAATTATAGACCGCTGACTATATTTATAGGCATTGTGCACACCCCAGTTGCATATCTTCCGCAAACGTAATATTGTACTTTTAGACTACACAACAAATAAAATTTTCGTTCTATTTGTTTCGTATGCAAAGGAATTCAAAAGTGTCAAACAGCGTTTGCAGGATTTATTAATGCTTTTATATATAGTTTGCAATCGGTAGGTAACATTGTGTGACACTTAAGAATTATTTTGTGCATTTTTAAAAGCACTATTTTTGTCGATGAACCACACTTCATCAATTATAGACCGTTGAGTATATTTATAGGCATTGTGCACACCCCAGTTGCATATCTTCCGCAAACGTAATATTGAACTTTTAGACTACACAACAAATACAATTTTCGTTCTATTTGTTTCCTATTCAAAGAAATTCAAACGTGTCAAAACGCGTTTGCAGGTATTATTAAAGCTTTTATATATAGTTTGCAATCGGTAGGTTTCATTGCGTGACAGCTAAGAATTATTTTGTGCACTTTTGGAAGCACTCTCTTCGTCGAGGAACCACACTTAATCAATTATAGACCGCTGACTATATTTATAGGCATTGTGCACACTTAGTGATGGGCAGAATCGAATACTTTTCAGAATCGAATTCATCGCATTCGAATACTTTTGAGAATCGAATGATCGTTCGAATGCAAGCAATTCGAATGCAAAATCGCACTTCCGAATTCAGAATCGAGTTGTGCGCTCGATCTCGTACTGGGGCCACTGGGGGAGTGGTGACGTGTGACCTCGGCTGAGCGACATTCAACACCAGAGATAACGAGACGCTGTACGTGCACAAAGCAAAAATAAAAAATTCTTTTGATTGTAAGCGGTTCAGCTTACTCTATTAATAACGTATATTTGTTTTGAAATACTTAAATGTTAAGTTTATAGTACCGAAAATGAATATGAGAAAAGGACTGTTTATAAAATAGTTCTTTTTATTGTTGTTACGGGCCTATATGTATTTCTTTAAAATAAATTTTTAAGACAACCCCAGCGTTTGTTTCTCTTTCCCTTCGATGTATCTGTTTAAATTTTTAGTAGATTTAGTTGCTTTTATGATTTTGGTGGTGCTATTCGTTAGAGTGTGCAATCTTCAGTCTGGCTGGTAATATTTTAATTTTATATTTAATTCTGTAGTCTATATTTAACTAGAAACATTTCAGCACCAACTATTCAAGTGAGACCTGGATCAAAAAAAAAACGGCGTTTGAGAGTTGATTCCATTCCTGCCTTCTATGGAAATCAAAATACCTATATGTAATGTCTATCTAAAGTCGAAACTTTCGGAATGGCAACGGGCAGCTCTGTGCATTTATATAGTTGCTTTCGGAGCGAGTTTGCCGCGGCGGGCATTCTTTAAACTCCTATGATACGCAGAGCTGTGCTAGCTAAAACTGAAACGATTCGAGTGCGAATCCGAGTACCAACCTCGGTCAAGCGCCGATGCATTCGAATTCAGCATTCGGATAAGAATCGAGATCACGCCGAATTCAGCATTCGATTCGGAATCGAGATCACGTCCGGCGAGATTTACAAACACCGATTAAGTATTCGATTCGAAGCATTCGAATACACTTAAAAGAATCGAATGCATTCGAGATCTTGCAAGAATCGAATACTGTAGTAATTTGCATTCGAATAGTCCCATCACTATGCACACCCCAGTTGCATATCTTCCGCAAACGTAATATTGAACTTTTAGACTACACAACAAATACAATTTTCGTTCTATTTGTTTCCTATTCAAAGAAATTCAAACGTGTCAAAACGCGTTTGCAGGTATTATTAATGCTTTTATATATAGTTTGCAATCGGTAGGTAACATTGCGTGACACTTAAGAATTATTTTGTGAATTTTTAAGCACTATTTTTGTCGATGAACCACACTTAATCAATTATAGACCGCTGACTATATTTATAGGCATTGTGCACACCCCAGTTGCATATCTTCCGCAAACGAAATATTGAACTTTTAGACTACACAGCAAATAAAATTTTCGTCCTATTTGTTTCCTATTCAAAGCAATTCAAACGTGTCAAAACTCGTTTGCAGGTATTATTAAAGCTTTTATATATAGTTTGCAATCGGTAGGTAACATTGCGTGAGAGCTAAGAATTATTTTGTGCATTATTAAAAGCACTATTTTTGTCGATGAACCACAGTTAATCAATTATAGACCGTTGAGTATATATATAGGCATTGTGCACACTCCAGTTGCATATCTTCCGCAAACGTAATATTGAACTTTTAGACTACACAGCAAATAAAATTTTCGTTCTATTTGTTTCCTATTCAAAGCAATTCAAACGTGTCAAAACGCGTTTGCAGGTATTATTAAAGCTTTTATATATAGTTTGCAATCGGTAGGTAACATTGTGTGACACCTAAGAATTATTTTGTGCACTTTTGGAAGCACTCTCTTCGTCGAGGAACCACAGTTAATTAATTATAGACCGCTGACTATATTTATAGGCATTGTGCACACCCCAGTTGCATATCTTCCGCAAACGTAATATTGAACTTTTAGACTACACAGCAAATAAAATTTTCGTTCTATTCATCTGGGACGTCTGGGACGTTAGGGACATATGGAACATTTAGGACGCCTGGGACATTAGAAACATATGGGACATATGGGACATCTGGGACGTCTGAAACGTTAAGGACATTTGGGACATCTAGGACGTCTGGGACGTCTGGAACGTTAAGGACATATTCGACATTTAGGACGCCTGGGACATTAGGGACATTTGGGACATATGGGACATCTGGGACGCCTGGGACATTAGGGACATATGGGACATATTGAACATCTGGGACATCTGGGACGTTACGGACATATGGGACATCTGGGACGCCTGGGACGTTAAGGACATATGGGACATTTAGGAGGCCTGGGACATTAGGGATATATAAGACCTTTGGGAAATCTGGGACGTCTGGGACGTTAGGGACATATGGGTCATCTGGGACGTCTGGGACGTTAAGTACATATGGGACATCTAGGACGTCTGGGACGTTAGGGACATATGGGGCATCTGGGACGTCTGGGACTTTGGGGACATATGGGACATCTGGGCCGTTAGAAATATATAGGACATCTAGGACGTCTGTGACGTTAGAGACATATGGGACATCTAGGACATCTCGGAGGTCTGGGACGTTAGGGACATACGGGACAGCTGAGACGTCTGGGACGTTAGAGACATATGCGACATTTAGGACGTCAGGGACGTTAAGGACATATGGGACAGTTAGGACGCCATGGACGTTAGGGACATATTGGAAATATGGGACATCTGAGACGCCTGGGACATTAGGGACATATGGAACATATGGGGCATTTGGGACGTCTGGGACGTCTGGGACGTTAAGGGCATATGTGACATCTAGGGCGTCTGGGACGTCTGGGACGTTATGGACATATGGGACATTTAGGACGCCTGGGACATTAGGGACATATGGGGCATATGCGACATCTGGGACGCCTGGGACATTAGGGACATGTGGGACATATGAGACGTTAGGGACATATGGGAAATCTAGGACGTTTGGGACGTCAGGGACGTTAGGGACATATGGGACATTTAGGACGTCTTGGACGTTAGGGACATATGGAACATCTAGGACGCCTGGGTCATTAGGGACACATGGGACATATGAGACATCTGGGAGTCTGGGACTTTAATGACATATTGGACATCTAGGACGTCTGGGACGTTAAGGACATATGGGACATTTAGGACGCCTCGGACATTAGGGACATATGGGACATATGGGACATCTGGGACGCCTCGGACATTAGGGACATATGGGACATATGGGACATCTGGGACGTCTGGGACGTTAGGGACATATGGGACATTTGGGACGTCCGGGACGTTAATGACATATGGGACATCTAGGGCGTCTGGGACGTCTGGGACGTAAAGGACATATGGGACATTTAGGACGCCTGGGATATTAGGGACATATGGGACATCTGGGACGTCTGGGACCTTAAGGAAATATGGGACATCTGGGACGCTTGGGACATTAGAAACATATGGGACAAATGGGACATCTGGGACGTCTGGAACGTTAAGGACATTTGGGACATCTAGGACGTCTTGGACGTCTAGAACGTTAAGGACATATGGGACATTTAGGACGCCTGGGACATTAGGGACATATGGGACATATGGGACATCTGGGACGCCTGGGACATTAGGGACATATGGGACATATTAAACATCTGGGACGTCTGGGACGTTACGGACATATAGGACATCTGGGACGCCTGGGACGTTAAGGACATATGGGACATTTAGGAGGCCTGGGACATTAGGGAGATATGGGACATATGGGATATCTAGAACGTCTGGGACGTTAAGGACATATGGGACATCTAGGACGTCTGGGACGTCTGGGACGTTAAAGACATATGGGACACTTAGGATGCCCTGGACATTAGGGACATATGGGACATATGGGAGGTTTGGGACGCCTGGGACATTAGGGACATATGGGACATATAGGACATATGGGACGTCTGGGACGTTATTGACATATGGGACATCTGGGACGTCTGGGACGTTAAGGATATAAGGGACATTTAGGAAGTCTGGGTCGTTAGGGACATATGGGAGATTTGGGACGTCTGGGACGTTAGGGGCATATAATACATCTAGGACGTCTGGGACGTTAGGGACATATGGAACATCTGGGACGTTAGGGACATACGGGATATCTGGGACGTCTGGGACGTTAAAAATATATGGGACATCTAGGACGTCTGGGACGTTAGGGACATATGGGACAACTGGGAAGCCTGGAACATTAATTACATATGGGACATATGGGACATATGGGACGTCTGGGACGTTAGAGACATATGGGACATCTGGGACATTTAGGGCGCCTTGGACATTAGGGACATATGGGACATATGGGATAGCTGGGACGTCTGGGACGTTAAGGACATATGGGACATCTAGGACGTCTGGGACGTTTGAAACGTTAAGGACATATAGGACATTTAAAACGTCTGGGACATTAGGGACATATGGGACATATGGGACATCTGGGACGCCTGGGACATTAAGGACATATGAGACATATGAGACATCTGGGACGTCTGGGACGTTAAGGACATATGGGACATCTGGGACGTCTGAGACGTTAGGGACATATAGGACATCTAGGACGTCTGCGACGTCGGAGACGTTAGGGAAATATGGGACATATGGGACATCTGGGACGTTTGGGAGGTTAGGGACATATGGTACATCTGGGACGTCTGGGACGTTAAGGACATATGGGACATCTAGGACGTCTGGGACGTCTGGGACGTTAAGGACATATGGGACATTTAGGACGCCTGGGACATTAGGGACATATGGGACGCCTGGGACATCTGGGACGCCTGGGACATCTGGGACGCCTGGGACATTAGGGACATATGGGACATATGCGACATCTGGGACGTCTGGGACGTTAGTTACATATGGGACATCTGGGACGTCTGGGACGTTAAGGACATATGGGACATCTGTGACGTCTGGGATGCTAGGGACATATTGGACATCTGGGACGTCTGGGACGTTAAGGACATATGGGACATCTAGGATGTCTGGGACGTCTGGGACGTTAAGGACATATGGGACATCTAGGGCGTCTGGGACGCCTGGGACGTTAAGGACATATGGGATATTTACTACGCCTGGGATATTAGGGACATATGGGACATCTGGGACGTCTGGGACGTTAAGGACATATAGGACATCTGGGACGTCTGGGACGTTAAGGACATATGGGACATCTAGGACGTCTGGGACGTGTCGGACGTTTAGACGATATGGGACATTTAGGACGCCTGCGACATTAGGGACATATTGGACATATGGGACATTTGGGACGCCCGGCACATTAGAGACATATGGGATATATGGGACATCTGGGACGTCTGGGACGTTAGGGACATAAGGGACATCTGGGACGTCTGGGACGTTAAGGACATATGGGACATTTAGGATTTCTGGAACGTCTGGGACGTTAAGGACATATGGGACATTTAGGACGCTTTGGACATTAGGGACATATAAGACATATGGGACATATGGAACATCTGGGACGCCTGGGACATTAGGGACATATGGAACATATGGGACATCTGGGACGTCTGGGACGTTAAGGACATATGGGACATCTGAAACGTCTGGGAGGTTAGGGACATATGGGACATTTAAGACGTCTGAGACGTTAGGGACATATGGGATATTTAAGACGTCTGGGACGTTAGGGACATATAGAATATCTAGGACGCCTGGGACATTAGGGACATGTGGGACATATAGGACATCTGGAACGTCTGGGACGTTAAGGACATATGGGACATCTGGGACGCCTGGGACATTAGGGACATATGGAACATATGGGACATCTGGGACGTCTGGGACGTTAAGGACATATGGGACATCTGAAACGTCTGGGAGGTTAGGGACATATGGGACATTTAAGACGTCTGAGACGTTAGGGACATATGGGACATTTATAACGTCTGGGACGTTAGGGACATTTGGAATATCTAGGACGCCTGGGACAGTAGGGACATATGGGACATATGGGACATCTGGGACTTCTGGGACGTTAGGGACATTTGGGACATCTGGGACGTCTGGGACGTTAAGGACATATGGGACATCTAGGACGTCTGGGACGTCCGGGACGTTAAGGACATATGGGATATTTAAGACGCCTGGCACATTAGGGACATATGGAACATATGGGACATCTGGGACATCTGGGACGTCTGGGACGTTAAGGACATATGGGACATCTAGGACGTCTGGGACCTCTGGGACGTTAGGGACATATGGGACATTTATAACGTCTGGGACGTTAGGGACATTTGGGACATCTGGGACGTCTGGGACGTTAAGGACATATGGGACATCTAGGACATCTGGGACGTCCGGGACGTTAAGGACATATGGGATATTTAAGACGTTTGGCACATTAGGGACATATGGAACATATGGGACATCTGGGACTTCTGGGACGTTAGGGACATTTGGGACATCTGGGACGTCTGGGACGTTAAGGACATATGGGACATCTAGGACGTCTGGGACGTCCGGGACGTTAAGGACATTTGGAATATCTAGGACGCCTGGGACAGTAGGGACATATGGGACATATGGGACATCTGGGACTTCTGGGACGTTAGGGACATTTGGGACATCTGGGACGTCTGGGACGTTAAGGACATATGGGACATCTAGGACGTCTGGGACGTCTGGGACGTTAGGGACATATGGGACATTTATAACGTCTGGGACGTTAGGGACATTTGGAATATCTAGGACGCCTGGGACATTAGGGATATATGAGACAATTGGGACATCTGGGACGTCTGGGACGATAGGGACATATGGGTCATCTGGGACGTCTGGGACGTTAAGGACATATGGGACATCTAGGACGCCTGGGACGTTAGGAACATATGGGACTTCTTGGACGTCTGGGACTTTAGGGACATATGGGACATCTGGGACGTTAGGAACATATAGGACATCTAGGACGTTTGTAACGTTAGAGACATATGGGACATCTAGGATATCTCGGACGTGTGGGACGTTAGGGACATACGGGACAGCTGAGACGTCTGGGACGTTAGAGACATATGGGACATCTAGGACACCTGGGAGTTCTGGGACGTTAGGGACATATGGAACTTCTAGGACGCCTGGGACATTAGAAACATATGAAACATATGGGACATCTGGGACGTCTGGGACGTTAAGGACATTTGGGACATCGAGGACGTCTGGGACGTCTGGGACGTTAAGGACATATGGGACATTTAGGACGCCTAGGACATTAGGGACATTTGGAATATATGGGAGATCTGGGACGCCTGGGACATTAGGGACATATGGGACATATAGGACACCTCTGACGGCTGGGACGTTAGGGACATATGGGAGATCTGGGACGTCTGGGACGTTAGGGACATATAGGACATCTAGGACGTCTGGGACGTTAGGGACATATAGAACATCTGGGACGTTAGGGACATATGGGACATCTGGCACGTCTGGGACGTTAGGGAGATATAGGACCTATGGGATATCTGGGACGTCTGGGACGTTAAGGATATATGGGACATCTAGGACGTCTGGGACGTTAGGGACATATGGGACAACTGGGACGCCTGGGACATATACAACATATGGGACGTCTGGGACGTTAGAGACATATGGGACATCTGGGACGCCTGGGACGTTAAGGACATATGGGCATCTAGGACGTCTGGGACGTCTAGGACGTTAAGGACATATGGGACATTTAGGGCGCCTGGGACATTAGGGACATATGGGACATATGGGACATCTGGGACGTCTTGGACGTTAAGGACATTTGGGACACCTAGGACGTCTGTGACGTCTGAAACGTTAAGGACATATGGGACATTTAAAACGTCTGGGACATTAGGGACATATGGGACATATGGGACATCTGGGACGCCTGGGACCTTAGGGACATATGAGACATATGGCACATCTGGGACGTCTGGGACGTTAAGGACATATGGGACATCTGGGACGTCTGACACGTTAGGGACATATGGGACATCTGGGACGTCTGGGACGTTAGGGACATATAGGACATCTAGGACGTCTGAGACGTTTGGGACGTTAGGGACATATGGGACATCTAGGACGTCTGGGACGTTAGAGACATATGGGACATCTAGGACGTCTGAGACGTCTGGGACGTTAGGGACATATGGGACATCTAGGACGTCTGGGACATTAGGGACATATGGGACATTTAGGACGTCTGGGACGTCTGGGACGTTAAGGACATATGAGACATCTGGGACGTCTGGGACGTTAGGGACATATGGAATATCTAGGACGCCTAGGACATTAAGGTCATATGGGACATATGTTACATCTGGGACGTCTGGGACGTTAGGGACATATGGGACATCTGGGACGTGTGGGACGTTAAGGACATATGGGACATCTAGGACGTCTGGGACGTCCGGGACGTTAAAGACATATGGGACATTTCGGACGCCTGGCACATTAGGGACATATGGGACATATGGGACATCTAATACGCCTGGGACATTAGGGATATATAAGACCTTTGGGACATCTGGGACGTCTGGGACGTTAGGGACATATGGGTCATCTGGGACGTCTGGGACGTTAAGGACATATGGGACATCTAGGACGTCTGGGACGTTAGGGACATATGGGACATCTGGGACGTCTGGGACTTTAGGGACATATGGGACATCTGGGACGTTAGGAACATATAGGACGTCTGTAACGTTAGAGACATATGGGACATCTAGGACATCTCAGACGGGTGGGACGTTAGGGACATACGGGACAGCTGAGACGTCTGGGACGTTAGAGACATATGCGACATTTAGAACGTCCGGGACGTCTGGGACGTTAAGGACATATGGGACATTTAGGACGCCTAGGACGTTAGGGACATATAAGACATATGGGACATCTGAGACGCCTGGGACATTAGGGACATATGGAACATATGCGACATCTGGGACGCCTGGGACATTAGAGACATGTGGGACATATTGGACATCTAGGACGTCTGGGACGTTAGGGACATATAGGACATCTAGGACGTCTTGGACTTTAGGGACATATGGGACATCTAGGACGTCTGGGACGTCAGGGACGTTAGGGACATACGGGACAGCTGGGACGTCTGGGACGTTAGGGACATATGGGACATTTGGACGTCTTGGACGTTAGGGACATATGGAACATCTAGGACGCCTGGGTCATTAGGGACACATGGGACATATTAGACATCTGGGACGTCTGGGAGTTTAAGGACATATGGGACATCTAGGACGTCTGGGACGTGTGGGACGTTAAGGACATATGGGACATTTAGGATGCCTGGGACATTAGGGACATATGGGACATATGGGACATCTGGAAAGCCTCGGACATTAGAGACATATGGGACATATGGGACATCTAGGACGTCTGGGACGTTAGGGACATATGGGACATCTGGGACGTCCGGGACGTTAATGACATATGGGACATCTACGGCGTCTGGGACGTCTGGGACGTTAAGGACATATGGGACATCTGGGACGTCTGGGACGTTAAAGACATATGGAACATCTAGGACATCTGGGACGTCTGGGACGTTAGGGACATATGGAACATCTAGGACGCCTGGGACATTAGAAACATATGGGACCTATGGGACATCTGGGACGTCTGGGACGTTAAGGACATTTGGGACATCTAGGACGTTTGGGACGTCTGGAACGTTAAGGACATATGGGACATTTAGGACGCCTGGGACATTAGGATCATTTGGGACATATGGGTCATCTGGGACGCCTGGGACATTAGAGACATATGGGACATATTGAACATCTGGGACGTCTGGGACGTTACGGACATATGGGACATCTGGGACGCCTGGGACGTTAAGGACATATGGGACATTTAGGACGCCTGGGACATTAGGGACATATGTGACATATGGGATATCTGGGACGTCTGGGACGTTAAGGACATATGGGACATCTAGGACGTCTGGGACGTCTGGGAGGTTAAGGACATATGGGACATTTAGGACGCCCTGGACATTAGGAACATATGGGACATTAGGGAGATCTGGGACGCCTGGGACATTAGGGACATATGGGACATATAGAACATCTGGGACGTCTGGGACGTTATTGACATATAGGACATCTGGGACGTCTGGGACGTTAAAGATATAAGGGACATCTAGGACGTCTGGGACGTTAGGGACATATGGGAGATCTGGGACGTCTGGGACGTTAGGGACATATAAGACATCTAAGACGTCTGGGACGTTAGGGACATATGGAACATCTGGGACGTTAGGGACATATGGGACATCTGGGACATCTGGGAAGTTAGAGAGATATAGGACATATGGGATATCTGGGACGTCTGGGACGTTAAGGATGTATGGGACATCTAGGACGTCTGGGACATTAAGGACATATGAGAGATATGGGACATATGGGACGGCTGGGACGTTAGAGACATATGGGACATCTGGGACGTCTGGGACGTTAAGGACATATGGGACATCTAGGACGTCTGGGACGTCTGAAACGTTAAGGACATATGGGACATTTAAAACTTCTGGGACATTAGGGACATATGGGACATATGGGACATCTGGGACGCCTGGGACATTAGGGACATATGAGACATATGAGACATCTGGGAAGTCTGGGACGTTAAGAACATATAGGACATCTGGGACGTCTGAGACGTTAGGGACATATGGGACATCTGGGACGTCTGGGACGTTAGGGACATATAGGATATCTAGGACGTCTGAGACGTCTGGGACGTTAGGGACATATGGGACATCTAGGACGTCTGGGACGTTAGGGGCATATGGGACATCTAGGACGTCTGAGACGTCTGGGACGTTAGGGACATATGGGACATCTAGGACGTCTGGGACATTAGGGACATATGGGACATTTAGGACGTCCGGGACGTCTGGGACGTTAAGGACATATGGGACATCTGGGACGTCTGGGACGTTAGGGACATATGGGACATTTAGGACGTCTGGGACGTTAGGGACATATGGGACATCTAGGACGTCTGAGACGTCTGGGACGTTAGGGACATATGGGACATCTAGGACGTCTGGGACATTAGGGACATATGGGACATTTAGGACGTCCGGGACGTCTGGGACGTTAAGGACATATGGGACAACTGAGACGTCTGGGACGTTAGGGACATATGGGACATCTAGGACGTCTGGGACATTAGGGACATATGGGACATTTAGGACGTCCGGTACGTCTGGGCCGTTAAGGACATATGGGACATCTGGGACGTCTGGGACGTTAGGGACATATGGGAAATCTAGGACGTCCGGGACGTCTGGGACGTTAAGGACATATGGGACATCTGGGACGTCTGGGACGTTAGGGACATATGGGACATTTAGGACGTCTGGGACATTAGGGACATATGGGACATATGGGACATCTGGGACGTCTGGGACGTTAAGGACATATGGGACATCTAGGACGACTGGGACGTCCGGGACGTTAAGGACATATGGGACATTTAAGACGCCTGGCACATTAGGGACATATGGGACATATGGGACATCTAATACGCCTGGGACATTAGGGATATATAAGACCTTTGGGACATCTGGGACGTATGGGACGTTAGGAACGTATGGGTCATCTGGGACGTCTGGGACGTTAAGGACATATGGGTCATCTAGGACGTCTGGGACGTTAGGGACATATGGGACATCTGGGATGTCTGGGACTTTAGGGACATATTGGACATCTGGGACGTTAGGAACATATAGGACATCTAGGACGTCTGTGACGTTAGAGACATATGGGACATCTAGGACATCTCGGACGTCTGGGACGTTAGGGACATACGGGACAGCTGAGACGTCTGGGACGTTATGGACATATAAGACATTTAGGACGCCTGGGATATTAGGGACATATGGGACATCTGGGACGCCTGGGACATTAGGGACATGTGGGACGTATAGGACATCTGGGACGTCTGGGACGTTAAGGACATATAGGACATCTAGGACGCCTGGGACGTTAGGGACATATGGGACATCTAGGACGTCTGGGACGTCAGGGACGTTAGGGACATATGGGACATCTGGGACGTCTGGGACGTTAAGGACATATGGAACATCTAGGACATCTGGGGCGTCTGGGACGTTAGGGACATATGGAACATCTAGGACGCCTGGGACATTAGAAACATATGGGACCTATGGGACATCTGGGACGTCTGGGACGTTAAGGACATTTGGGACATGTAGGACGTCTGGGACGTCTGGAACGTTAAGGACATATGGGACATTTAGGACGCCTGGGACATTAGGATCATTTGGGACATATGGGACATCTGGGACGCCTGCGACATTAGAGACATATGGGACATATTGAACATCTGGGACGTCTGGGACGTTACGGACATATGGGACATCTGGGACGCCTGGGACGTTAAGGACATATGGGACATTTAGGACGCCTGGGACATTAGGGACATATGGGACGTCTGGGACGTTAAGGTACATGTGGGACATCTGGGACGTCTGGGACGTTAAGGATATAAGGGACATCTAGGACGTCTGGGACGTTAGGGACATACGGGAGATCTGGGACGTCTGGGATGTTAGGGGCATATAAGACATCTAGGACGTCTGGGACGTTAGGGACATATGGAACATCTGGGACGTTAGGGACATATGGGACATCTGGAACGTCAGGGACGTTAGGGAGATATAGGACATATGGGATATCTGGGACGTCTGGGACGTTAAGGATATATGAAACATCTAGGACGTCTGGGACGTTAGGGAAATATGGGACATCTGGGACGCCTGGGACATTAAGGACATATGAAACATATGAGACATATGGGACGTCTGGGACGTTAGAGACATATGGGACATCTGGGACGTCTGGGACGTTAAGGACATATGGGACATCTAGGACATCTGGGACGTCTGGGACGTTAAGGACATATGGGACATTTAGGGCGGCTGGGACATTATAGACATATGGGACATATGGGACATCTGGGACGTCTGGGACGTTAAGGACATATGGGACATCTAGGACGTCTGGGACGTCTGAAACGTTAAGGACATATGGGACATTTAAAACGTCTGGGACATTAGGGACATATGGGACATCTGGGACGCCTGGGACATTAGGGACATGTGAGACATATGGGACATCTGGGACGTCTGGGACGTTAAGGACATATGGGACATTTGGGACGTCTGAGACGTTAGAAACATATGGGACATCTGGCACGTCTAGGACGTTAGGGACATATAGGACATCTAGCACGTCTGAGACGTCTGGGACGTTAGGGACGTATGGGACATTTAGGACGTGTGGGTCGTTAGGGACATATGAGACATCTAGGACGTTTGAGACGTCTGGGACGTTAGGGACATATGGGACATCTAGGACGTGTGGGACGTTAGGGACATATGGGACTTCTAGGACGTCTGAGACGTCTGGGACGTTAGGGACATATGGGACATCTAGGACGAATGAGACATAATGGACATATGGGAAATCAGGGACGCCTGGGACATCAGGGACATATGGGACATATGGGACATCTGGGACGTCTGGGACGTTAGTTACATATGGGACATCTGGGACGTCTGAGACGTTATGGACATATGGGACATCTAGGACGACTGGGACGTTAAGGACATATGGGACATCTAGGGCGTCTGGGACGTCTGGGACGTTAAGGACATATGGGACATTTACTACGCCTGGGATGAAAGGACATATGGGACATCTGGGACGTCTGGGACGTTAGGGACTTATGGGACATCTGTGACGTCTGGGTCGTTAAGGACATATGGGACATCTAGGACATCTGGGACGTATGGGACGTTAGGGACATATGGAACATCCAGGACGCCTGGGACATTAGAAACATATGAAACATATGGGACATCTGGGACGTCTGGGACGTTAAGGACATTTGGGACATCTAGGACGTCTGGGAGGTCTGGGACGTTAAGGACATATGGGACATTTAGTACGCCTGGGACATTAGGGACATTTGGGACATATGGGAGATCTGGGACGCCTGGGACATTAGGGATATATGGGACATATAGCACATCTGGGACGTCTGGACGTTAGGGACATATGGGACATCTGGGACGTCTGGGACGTTAAAGATATAAGGGACATCTAGAACGTCTGGGACGTTAGGGACATATGGGAGATCTGGGACGTCTGGGACGTTAGGGACATATAGGACATTTAGGACGTCTGGGACGTTAGGAACATATGGAACATCTGGGACGTTAGAGACATATGGGACATCTGGGACGTCTGGGACGTTATTGAGATATAGGACATATGGGATATCTGGGACGTCTGGGACGTTAAGGATATATGGGACATCTAGGACGTCTGGGACGTTAGGGACATATGGGACATTTGGGACGCCTGGGACATTAAACACATATGGGACATATGGGACATATGGGATATCTGGGACGTTAGAGACATATGGGACATCTGGGACGTCTGGGACGTTAAGGATATATGGGACATCTAGGACGTCTGGGACGTTAGGGACATATGGAACATTTGGGACGCCTGGGACATTAAGCACATATGGGACATATGGGACATATGGGACTTCTGGGACGTTAGAGACATATGGGACATCTGGGACGTCTGGGACGTTAAGGACATATGTCACATCTAGGACGTCTGGGACGTCTGGGACGTTAAGGACATATGGGACATTTAGGGCGCCTGGGACATTAGGGACATATGGGATATCTGGGACGCCTGGGACGTTAAGGACATATGGGACATCTAGGACGTCTGGGACGTCTGAAACTTTAAGTACATATGGGACATTTAAAACGTCTGGGACATTAGGGACATATGAGACATATGGGACATCTGGGACGCCTGGAACATTAGGGACATATGAGACATACGGGACATCTGGGACGTCTGGGACGTCTGGGACGTTAGGGACATATGGGAAATCTAGGACGTCCGGGACGTCTGGGACGTTAAGGACATATGGGACATCTGGGACGTCTGGGACGTTAGGGACATATGGGACATTTAGGACGTCTGGGACATTAGGGACATATGGGACATATGGGACATCTGGGACGTCTGGGACGTTAAGGACATATGGGACATCTAGGACGACTGGGACGTCCGGGACGTTAAGGACATATGGGACATTTAAGACGCCTGGCACATTAGGGACATATGGGACATATGGGACATCTAATACGCCTGGGACATTAGGGATATATAAGACCTTTGGGACATCTGGGACGTATGGGACGTTAGGAACGTATGGGTCATCTGGGACGTCTGGGACGTTAAGGACATATGGGTCATCTAGGACGTCTGGGACGTTAGGGACATATGGGACATCTGGGATGTCTGGGACTTTAGGGACATATTGGACATCTGGGACGTTAGGAACATATAGGACATCTAGGACGTCTGTGACGTTAGAGACATATGGGACATCTAGGACATCTCGGACGTCTGGGACGTTAGGGACATACGGGACAGCTGAGACGTCTGGGACGTTATGGACATATAAGACATTTAGGACGCCTGGGATATTAGGGACATATGGGACATCTGGGACGCCTGGGACATTAGGGACATGTGGGACGTATAGGACATCTGGGACGTCTGGGACGTTAAGGACATATAGGACATCTAGGACGCCTGGGACGTTAGGGACATATGGGACATCTAGGACGTCTGGGACGTCAGGGACGTTAGGGACATATGGGACATCTGGGACGTCTGGGACGTTAAGGACATATGGAACATCTAGGACATCTGGGGCGTCTGGGACGTTAGGGACATATGGAACATCTAGGACGCCTGGGACATTAGAAACATATGGGACCTATGGGACATCTGGGACGTCTGGGACGTTAAGGACATTTGGGACATGTAGGACGTCTGGGACGTCTGGAACGTTAAGGACATATGGGACATTTAGGACGCCTGGGACATTAGGATCATTTGGGACATATGGGACATCTGGGACGCCTGCGACATTAGAGACATATGGGACATATTGAACATCTGGGACGTCTGGGACGTTACGGACATATGGGACATCTGGGACGCCTGGGACGTTAAGGACATATGGGACATTTAGGACGCCTGGGACATTAGGGACATATGGGACGTCTGGGACGTTAAGGTACATGTGGGACATCTGGGACGTCTGGGACGTTAAGGATATAAGGGACATCTAGGACGTCTGGGACGTTAGGGACATACGGGAGATCTGGGACGTCTGGGATGTTAGGGGCATATAAGACATCTAGGACGTCTGGGACGTTAGGGACATATGGAACATCTGGGACGTTAGGGACATATGGGACATCTGGAACGTCAGGGACGTTAGGGAGATATAGGACATATGGGATATCTGGGACGTCTGGGACGTTAAGGATATATGAAACATCTAGGACGTCTGGGACGTTAGGGAAATATGGGACATCTGGGACGCCTGGGACATTAAGGACATATGAAACATATGAGACATATGGGACGTCTGGGACGTTAGAGACATATGGGACATCTGGGACGTCTGGGACGTTAAGGACATATGGGACATCTAGGACATCTGGGACGTCTGGGACGTTAAGGACATATGGGACATTTAGGGCGGCTGGGACATTATAGACATATGGGACATATGGGACATCTGGGACGTCTGGGACGTTAAGGACATATGGGACATCTAGGACGTCTGGGACGTCTGAAACGTTAAGGACATATGGGACATTTAAAACGTCTGGGACATTAGGGACATATGGGACATCTGGGACGCCTGGGACATTAGGGACATGTGAGACATATGGGACATCTGGGACGTCTGGGACGTTAAGGACATATGGGACATTTGGGACGTCTGAGACGTTAGAAACATATGGGACATCTGGCACGTCTAGGACGTTAGGGACATATAGGACATCTAGCACGTCTGAGACGTCTGGGACGTTAGGGACGTATGGGACATTTAGGACGTGTGGGTCGTTAGGGACATATGAGACATCTAGGACGTTTGAGACGTCTGGGACGTTAGGGACATATGGGACATCTAGGACGTGTGGGACGTTAGGGACATATGGGACTTCTAGGACGTCTGAGACGTCTGGGACGTTAGGGACATATGGGACATCTAGGACGAATGAGACATAATGGACATATGGGAAATCAGGGACGCCTGGGACATCAGGGACATATGGGACATATGGGACATCTGGGACGTCTGGGACGTTAGTTACATATGGGACATCTGGGACGTCTGAGACGTTATGGACATATGGGACATCTAGGACGACTGGGACGTTAAGGACATATGGGACATCTAGGGCGTCTGGGACGTCTGGGACGTTAAGGACATATGGGACATTTACTACGCCTGGGATGAAAGGACATATGGGACATCTGGGACGTCTGGGACGTTAGGGACTTATGGGACATCTGTGACGTCTGGGTCGTTAAGGACATATGGGACATCTAGGACATCTGGGACGTATGGGACGTTAGGGACATATGGAACATCCAGGACGCCTGGGACATTAGAAACATATGAAACATATGGGACATCTGGGACGTCTGGGACGTTAAGGACATTTGGGACATCTAGGACGTCTGGGAGGTCTGGGACGTTAAGGACATATGGGACATTTAGTACGCCTGGGACATTAGGGACATTTGGGACATATGGGAGATCTGGGACGCCTGGGACATTAGGGATATATGGGACATATAGCACATCTGGGACGTCTGGACGTTAGGGACATATGGGACATCTGGGACGTCTGGGACGTTAAAGATATAAGGGACATCTAGAACGTCTGGGACGTTAGGGACATATGGGAGATCTGGGACGTCTGGGACGTTAGGGACATATAGGACATTTAGGACGTCTGGGACGTTAGGAACATATGGAACATCTGGGACGTTAGAGACATATGGGACATCTGGGACGTCTGGGACGTTATTGAGATATAGGACATATGGGATATCTGGGACGTCTGGGACGTTAAGGATATATGGGACATCTAGGACGTCTGGGACGTTAGGGACATATGGGACATTTGGGACGCCTGGGACATTAAACACATATGGGACATATGGGACATATGGGATATCTGGGACGTTAGAGACATATGGGACATCTGGGACGTCTGGGACGTTAAGGATATATGGGACATCTAGGACGTCTGGGACGTTAGGGACATATGGAACATTTGGGACGCCTGGGACATTAAGCACATATGGGACATATGGGACATATGGGACTTCTGGGACGTTAGAGACATATGGGACATCTGGGACGTCTGGGACGTTAAGGACATATGTCACATCTAGGACGTCTGGGACGTCTGGGACGTTAAGGACATATGGGACATTTAGGGCGCCTGGGACATTAGGGACATATGGGATATCTGGGACGCCTGGGACGTTAAGGACATATGGGACATCTAGGACGTCTGGGACGTCTGAAACTTTAAGTACATATGGGACATTTAAAACGTCTGGGACATTAGGGACATATGAGACATATGGGACATCTGGGACGCCTGGAACATTAGGGACATATGAGACATACGGGACATCTGGGACGTCTGGGACGTTAAGGGCATATGGGACATCTGGGACGTCTGGAACGTCTGGAACGTTAGGGAAATATAGGACATCTAGGACGTCTGAGACGTCTGGGACGTTAGGGACATATGGGACATCTAGGACGTCTGGGACATTAGGGACATATGGGACATTTAGGACGTCTGGGACGTCTGGGACGTTAAGGACATATAGGACGTCTGGGACGTTAGGGACATATGGGACATTTAGGACGTCTGAGACGTCTGGGACGTTAGGGACATATAGGACATCTAGGACGTCTGAGACGTCTGGGACGTTAGGGACATATGGGACATATGGGACATCTGGGACGTCTGGAACGTTAGGGAAATATAGGACATCTAGGACGTCTGAGACGTCTGGGACGTTAGGGACATATGGGACATCTAGGACGTCTGGGACATTAGGGACATATGGGACATTTAGGACGTCTGGGACGTCTGGGACGTTAAGGACATATAGGACGTCTGGGACGTTAGGGACATATGGGACATTTAGGACGTCTGAGACGTCTGGGACGTTAGGGACATATAGGACATCTAGGACGTCTGAGACGTCTGGGACGTTAGGGCATATGGGACATTTAGGACGTCTGGGACGTCTGGGACGTTAAGGACATATGGGACGTCTGGGACGTTAGGGACATATGGGACATTTAGGACGTCTGGGACGTTAAGGACATATGGAATATCTAGGACGCCTTGGACATTAGGGACATATGGGACATCTGGGAAGTCTGGGACGTTAGTGAAATATTGGACATCAGGGACGTCTGGGACGTTAAGGACATATGGTACATCTAGGACGTCTGGGACTTCCGGGACGTTAAAGACATATGGGACATTTAGGACGCCTGGCACATTAGGGACATATGGGACATCTAATACGCCTGGGACATTAAGGATAGGATAAGACCTTTGGGACATCTGGGACGTCTGGGACGTTAGGGACATATGCCTCATCTGGGACGTCTGGGACGTTAAGGACATATGGGACATCTAGGACGTCTGGGACGTTAGGGACATATGGGACATCTGGGACGTCTGGGACTTTAGGGACATATGGGACATCTGGGACGTCTGGGACGTTAAGGATATTTGGGACATCTAAGACGTCTGGGAGGTCTGGGACGTTAAGGACATATGGGACATTTAGGACGTTTGGGACATTAGGGACATTTGGGACATATGGGAGATCTGGGACGCCTGGGACATTAGGGATGTATGGGACATATAGGACATCTGGGACGTCTGGGACGTTAGGGACATATGGGACATCTGGGACGTCTGGGACGTTAAGGATATAAGGGACATCTAGAACGTCTGGGACGTTAGGGACATATGAGAGATCTGGGCTGTCTGGGACGTTAGGGACATATAGGACATCTAGGACGTCTGGGACGTTAGGGACATATGGAACATCTGGGATGTTAGGGACATATGGGACATCTGGGACGTCTGGGACGTTATTGAGATATAGGACATATGGGATATCTGGGACGTCTGGGACGTTAAGGATATATGGGACATCTAGGACGTCTGGGACGTTAGGGACATATGGGACATTTGGGACGCCTGGGACATATGGGACGTCTGGGACGTTAGAGACATATGGGACATCTGGGACATCTGGGACGTTAAGGACATATGTCACATCTAGGACGTCTGGGACGTCTGGGACGTTAAGGACATATGGGACATTTAGGGCGCCTGGGACATTAGGGACATATGGGACATATGGGACATCTGGGACGTCTGGGACGTTAAGGACATATGGGACATCTAGGACGTCTGGGACGACTGAAACTTTAAGTACATATGGGACATTTAAAACGTCTGGGACAATTGGGACATATGGGACATATGGGACATCTGGGACGCCTGGAACATTAGGGACATATGAGACATATGGGACATCTGGGACGTCTGGGACGTTAAGGAAATATGGGACATCTGGGACGTCTGAGACGTTAGGGACATATGGGACATCTGGGGCGTCTGGGACGTTAGGGACATATAGGACATCTAGGACGTCTGAGACGTCTGGGACGCTAGGGACATATGGGACATCTAGGACGTCTGGGACATTAGGGACATATGGGGCATTTAGGACGTCTGGGACGTCTGGGACGTTAAGGACATATGGGACGTCTGGACGTTAGGGACATATGAGACATTTAGGACGTCTGAGACGTCTGGGACGTTAGGGACATAAAGGACATCTAGGACGTCTGAGACGTCTGGGACGTTAAGGATATATGGGACATTTAGGACGTCTGGGACGTCTGGGACGTTAAGGACATATGGGACGTCTGGGACGTTAGGGACGTATGGGACATTTAGGACGTCTGGGACGTTAGGGACATATGGAATATCTAGGACGCCTGGACATTAGGGACATATGGGACATATGGGACATCTGGGACGTCTGGGACGTTAGGGACATACGGGACATCTAGGACGTCTGGGACTTCCGAGACGTTAAAGACATATGGAACATTTAGGACGCCTGGCACATTAGGGACATATGGGACATCTAATACGCCTGGGACATTAAGGATATATAAGACCTTTGGGACATCTGGGACGTCTGGGACGTTAGGGACATATGGCTCATCTGGGACGTCTGGGACGTTAAGGACATATGGGACATCTAGGACGTTTGGGACGTTAGGGACATATGGGACATCTGGGACGTCTGGAACTTTAGGGACATATGGGACATCTGGGACGTTAGGAATATACAGGACATCCAGGACGTCTGTGACGTTAGAGACATATGGGACATCTAGGACATCTCGGACGTCTAGGACGTTAGGGACATACGGGACCGCTGAGACGTCTGGGACGTTAGAGACATATGCGACATTTAGGACGTCCGGGACGTCTGGGACGTTATGGACATGTGGGACATTTAGGACGCCTGGGACATTAGGTAAATTTGGGACATATGCGACATCTGGGACGCCTGGGACATTATGGACATGTGGGACATATGGGACATCAGGGACGTCTGGGACGTTAGGGACATATAGGACATCTAGGACGTCTGGGACGTCAGGGGCGTTAGGGACATACGGGACAGCTGGGACGTCTTGGACGTTAGGGACATATGGGACATTTAGGACGTCTTGGACGATAGGGACATATGGAACATCTAGGACGCCTGGGTCATTAGGGACACATGGGACATATGGGACATCTGGGACGTCTGGGACTTTAAGGACATATGGGACATCTAGGACGTCTGGGACGTCTGGGACGTTAAGGACATATGGGACATTTAGGACGCCTGGGACATTAGGGACATATGGGACATATGGGACATCTGGGACGCCTCGGACATTAGGGACATATGGGACATATGGGACATCTGGGACGTCTGGGACGTTAGGGACACATGGGACATCTGGGACGTCCGGGACGTTAATGACATATGGGACATCTAGGGCATCTAGGACGTCTGGGACTTTAAGGACATATGGGACATTTAGGACGCCTGGGACATTAGGGACATATGGGACATCTGGGACGTCTGGAACGTTAGGGACATATAGGACATCTAGGACGTCTGAGACGTCTGGGACGTTAGGGACATATGGGACATCTAGGACGTCTGGGACATTAGGGACATATGGGACATTTAGGACGTCTGGGACGTCTGGGACGTTAAGGACATATGGGACGTCTGGGACGTTAGGGACATATGGGACATTTAGGACGTCTGAGACGTCTGGGACGTTAGGGACATATAGGACATCTAGGACGTCTGAGACGTCTGGGACGTTAGGGACATATGGGACATTTAGGACGTCTGGGACGTCTGGGACGTTAAGGACATATTGGACGTCTGGGACGTTAGGGACATATGGGACATTTAGGACGTCTGGGACGTTAAGGACATATGGAATATCTAGGACGCCTTGGACATTAGGGACATATGGAACATATGGGACATCTGGGACGTCTGGGACGTTAGGGACATATGGGACATCTGGGACGTCTGGAACGTTAAGGACATATGGGACATCTAGGACGTCTGGGACTTCCGGGACGTTAAAGACATATGGGACATTTAGGACGCCTGGCACATTAGGGACATATGGGACATTTAATACGCCTGGGACATTAAGGATATATAAGACCTTTGGGACATCGTCTGGGACGTTAGGGACATATGCATCATCTGGGACGTCTGGGACGTTAAGGACATATGGGACATCTAGGACGTCTGGGACGTTAGGGACATATGGGACATCTGGGACGTCTGGAACTTTAGGGACATATGGGACATCTGGGACGTCTAGAACGTTAAGGATATTTGGGACATCTAGGACGTCTGGGAGGTCTGGGACGTTAAGGACATATGGGACATTTAGGACGCCTGGGACATTAGGGACATTTGGGACATATGGGAGATCTGGGACGCCTGGGACATTAGGGATATATGGGACATATAAGACATCTGGGACGTCTGGCACGTTAGGGACATATGGGACATCTGGGACGTCTGGGACGTTAAGGACATATGGGACATTTAGGACGCCTGGGACATTAGGGACATTTGGGACATATGGGAGATCTGGGACGCCTGGGACATTAGGGATATATGGGACATTTAAAACGTCCGGGACGTCTGGGACGTTAAGGACATATGGGACATCTGGGACGTCTGGGACGTTAGGGACATATGGGAAATTTTGGACGTCCGGGACGTCTGGGACGTTAAGGACATATGGGACATCGGGGACGTCTGGGACGTTAAGGACATATACGACATCTAGGACGCCTGGGACGTTAGGGACATATGGGACATCTAGGACGTCTGGGACGTCAGGGACGTTAGGGACATATGGGACAGCTGAGACGTCTGGGACGTTATGGTCATATGGGACATTTAGGACGCCTGGGATATTAGGGACATATGGGACATATGGGACATCTGGGACGCCTGGGACATTAGGGACATGTGGGACATATAGGACATCTGGGACGTCTGGGACGTTAAGGACATATAGGACATCTAGGACGCCTGGGACGTTAGGGACATATGGGACATCTAGGACGTCTGGGACGTCAGGGACGTTAGGGACATACGGAACAGCTGGGTCGTCTGGGACGTTATGCACATATGGCACATTTAGGACGGTTTGGACGTTAGGGACATATGGAACATCTAGGACACCTGGGACATTAGGGACACATTGGACATATGGGACATCTGGGACGTCTGGGACGTTAAGGACATATGGGACATCTAGGACGTCTGGGACGTCTGGGACGTTAAGGACATATGGGACATTTAGGACGCCTCGGACATAAGGGACATATGGGACATATGGGAAATCTGGGACGCCTGGGACATTAGGGACATATGTGACATATGGGACATCTGGGACGCCTGGGACGTTAGGGACATATGGTACATCTGGGACGTCTGGGACGTTAAGGACATATGGGACATTTAGGACGTCTGGGACGTCTGGGAAGTTAAGGACATTTGGGACATTTAGGACGCCTGGGACATTAGGGACATATGGGACATATGGGACATCTGGGACGCCTGGGACATTAGGGACATATAGGACATATGGAACATCTGGGATGTCTGGGACGTTAGTTACATATGGGACATCTGGGACGTCTGGGACGTTAAGGACATATGGGACATCTGGGACGTCTGGGATGCTAGGGACATATGGGACATCTGGGACGTCTGGGACGTTAAGGACATATTGGACATCTAGGACGTCTGGGACGTCTAGGACGTTAAAGACATATGAGACATCAAGAGCGTCTGGGACGTCTGGGACGTTAAGGACATATGGGACATTTACTACGCCTGGGATATTAGGGACATATAGGACATCTGGGACGTCTGGGACGTTAGGGACATATGGGACATCTGGGACGTCTGGGACGTTAAGGACATATGGGACATCTAGGACATCTGGGACGTCTGGGACGTTAGGGACATGTGGAACATCTAGGACGCCTGGGAAATTAAAAACATATGAAACATATGGGACATCTGGGACGTCTGGGACGTTAAGGACATTTGGGACATCTAGGACGTCTGGGACGTCTGGGACGTTAAGGACATATGGGACATTTAGGACGCCTGGGACATTAGGGACATTTGGGACATATGGGAGATCTGGGAAGCCTGGGACATTAGGGTCATATGGGACATATAGGACATCTGGGACGTCTGGGACTTTAGAGACATATGGGACATCTGGGACGTCTGGGACGTTAAGGATATAAGGGACATCTAGGACGTCTGGGACGTTAGGGACATATGGGAGGTCTGGGACTTCTGGGACGTTAGGGACATATAGGACATCTAGGACGTCTGGGACGTTAGGGACATATGGAGCATCAGGGACGTTAGGGACATATGGGACATCTGGGACGTCTGGGACGTTATTGAGATATAGGACATAGGGTATATCTGGGACGTCTGGGACGTTAAGGATATATGGGACATCTAGGACATCTGGGACGTTAGGGACATATGGGATATCTGGGACGCCTGGGACATTAAGGACATATGGGACATATGGGACATATGGGACGTCTGGAACGTTAGAGACATATGGGACATCTGGAACGTCTGGGACGTTAAGGACATATCGAACATTTAGGACGCCTGGGACATTAGGGACATATGGGACATCTGGAACGTCTGGAACGTTAGGGACATATAGGACATCTAGGACGTCTGAGACGTCTGGGACGTTAGGGACATATGGGACATCTAGGACGTCTGGGACATTAGGGACATATGGGACATTTAGGACGTCTGGGACGTCTGGGACGTTAAGGACATATGGGACGTCTGGGACGTTAGGGACATATGGGACATTTAGGACGTCAGAGACGTCTGGGACGTTAGGGACATATAGGACATCTAGGACGTCTGAGACGTCTGGGACGTTAGGGACATATGGGACATTTAGGACGTCTGGGACGTCTGGGACGTTAAGGACATATGGGACGTCTGGGACGTTAGGGACATATGGGACATTTAGGACGTCTGGGACGTTAAGGACATATGGAATATCTAGGGCGCCTTGGACATTAGGGACATATGGGACATATTTGACATCTGGGACGTCTGGGACGTTAGGGACATATGGGACATCTGGGACGTCTGGGACGTTAAGGACATATGGGACATCTAGGACGTCTGGGACTTCCGGACGTTAAAGACATATGGGACATTTAGGACGCCTGGCACTTTAGGGACATATGGGACATTTAATACGCCTGGGACATTAAGGATATATAAGACCTTTGGGACATCTGGGACGTCTGGGACGTTAGGGACATATGCCTCATCTGGGACGTCTGGGACGTTAAGGACATATGGGACATCTAGGACGTCTGGGACGTTAGGGACATATGGGACATCTGGGACGTCTGGAACTTTAGGGACATATGGGACATCTGGGACGTCTGGGACGTTAAGGATATTTGGGACATCTAGGACGTCTGGGAGGTCTGGGACGTTAAGGACATATGGGACATTTAGGACGCCTGGGACATTAGGGACATTTGGGACATATGGGAGATCTGGGACGCCTGGGACATTAGGGATATATGGGACATATAAGACATCTGGGACGTCTGGCACGTTAGGGACATATGGGACATCTGGGACGTCTGGGACGTTAAGGACATATGGGACATTTAGGACGCCTGGGACATTAGGGACATTTGAGACATATGGGAGATCTGGGACGCCTGGGACATTAGGGATATATGAGACATTTAAAACGTCCGGGACGTCTGGGACGTTAAGGACATATGGGACATCTGGGACGTCTGGGACGTTAGGGACATATGGGAAATTTAGGACGTCCGGGACGTCTGGGACGTTAAGGACATATGGGACATCGGGGACGTCTGGGACGTTAGGGACAAATGGGACATTTAGGACGTGTGGGACATTAGGGACATATGGGACATATGGGACATCTGGGACGTCTGGGACGTTAGGGATATATGGGACATCTGGGACGTCTGGGACGTTAAGGACATATGGGACATCTAGGACGTCTGGGACGTTAAGGACATATGGGACATTTAAGACGCCTGGATCATTAGGGACATATGGGGCATATGGGACATCTAATACGCCTGGGACATTAGGGATATATAAGACCTTTGGGACATCTGGGACGTCTGGGACGTTAGGGACGTATGAGTCATCTGGGACGTCTGGGACGTTTAGGACATATGGGACATCTGGGATGTCTGGGACTTTAGGGACATATTGGACATCTGGGACGTTAGGAACATATAGGACATCTAGGACGTCTGTGACGTTAGAGACATATGGGACATCTAGGACATCTCGGACGTCTGGGACGTTAGGGAAATACGGGACAGCTGAGACGTCTGGGACGTTATGGACATATGGGACATTTAGGACGCCTGGGATATTATGGACATATGGGACATATGGGACATCTGGGACGCCTGGGACATTAGGGACATGTGGGACATATAGGACATCTGGGACGTCTGGGACGTTAAGGACATATAGGACATCTAGGACGCCTGGGACGTTAGGGACATATGGGACATCTAGGACGTCTGGGACGTCAGGGACGTTAGGGACATACGGGACAGCTGGGTCGTCTGGGACGTTATGCACATATGGCACATTTAGGACGGTTTGGACGTTAGGGACATATGGAACATCTAGGACGCCTGGGACATTAGGGACACATTAGACATATGGGACATCTGGGACGTCTGGGACGTTAAGGACATATGGGACATCTAGGACGTCTGGGACGTCTAGGACGTTAAAGTATCAGTACACATAGCTGTAACAGTCACATTAAATATTGCTCTACAGAATAAGTTAAATTTCTGCTGAAAATTACTTGATAATTGAAAAATTTGTTCGAGTGGTGATAGTAATAGTCTTACTGACTTCGTTAATAAGATTTTCAGTAATTAGAAGTGGCGGTTAATTGGTGAAATAACTCGTATTCTTGTGCATTCCTTTGTCAATAGCTTTAAAGTTGTACAAATTTTTCTGTGTGATCGAGGTCAATACTACCTGCTTATCAAAATGGTTGATAATTGTGGAGCATGCGGTGCTGTGATTGCAAGAACAGCCACCAAAATAAAATGCAATGCCTGCAACAAACTCTATCACAATGCATGTGTGGGTATATCGCAATCTGAGGTATCATCGCTCATTAGCAAGGGCTCCTGGATATGTAAGACATGTAGTGGCACTGAACCAGAAACGGCAACTTTATCTGGAATTATGAAGAAGCTGAACAGCGTTCTTAGCGAATTATCAGCTGTTACGACGTCGGTTGAATTATGTCATTCTAAAATTGATGAGACAAACGAGTTGTTAAAGGTTCAACAATCACTAATTACCGAATGTTTCGCTAAAATTGAAAATTTAGAAACGAAAAATAATAGCTTAAAGGCCGAAAACGATCTTTTAAAGAATCGCGTTAATGATCTAGAGCAATATTCTAGGATTAATTGCCTAGAAATTCAAGGCATCCCTGAAGTTAAGGGCGAAAATGTATTCACGGTGGTGAAATCTGTAAGCAATGCAATTGGTTTCGATTTAGAAAACAACATGATAGATACAGTGCACCGTTTAGGTGCGAGCTCTAGCCGTCCAGATCAGCCCAAAGGGATTATTTTAAAGTTTGTTCGCAGATCTGATAAAGAGGAATTTCTTCGTCTTAAAAAAGTTAAAAGAACTCTTAGTGTAAGTGATCTCTCACTCAAAGAAATACCTGGGCAAAGTAACCAAGTTTACGTGAATGAATCACTCACGCAACAAAACAGGTACCTCTACTCGAAAGCGCGCGAGTTTAAACGCGATAACAAAATTAAATTCCTTTGGTGTCGTAATGGCAAGATTCTTATGAGGGCAACTGAAGAGAGCAGGGTTTTCCTAATTAAATCGGTGGAAGATTTCAAGGATGTCCACTAACACCACGGATATAAATATTTACTACCAAAATGTACGTGGAATTAGAACAAAAACTAATTTACTCTTTAATAGTGCTCTCTCAGAAAACTTCGATGTGTTAATATTAACAGAAACGTGGCTTAATTCTAACATCAACGATTGCGAAATTTTGGATGATAGGTATGTTGTGTTCCGTCGTGACAGAAACCTACAACGTACGGGTAAAAGTGATGGAGGTGGTGTCTTAGTGGCAATTAAGAGCAAGTACGTAAGTGTTAGGTTAACACAATTTGAAACTAATCTAGAAGATCTGTGGATAAAAGTTAAATGCGGAAAAAGTACTTTTTACATATGCGCCGTATACTTTCCACCTTCAACTACATACGCTGATTATATGTTGTTATATAACACTTTTGAGTCACACGTAGATATCATCCAACATAAGCTTCTGTTATTTGGTGATTTTAATTTGCCTCATGTATATCCTAATGTAGATATTGTAACGTTTCGCCCTGAGATTAATTCTTAGGGATGCTCAAAAAGCATTTGAATTAAATTCAGCGCGCTTTTTAAACGTTTCTGATCCAACCGAAGATAAGCCGATCGACATCCGATGCCGCAAGTTACGTTAAGGCGACGCGCAAGCGAATCTCCCCTCCTACTCTAATCGCCACCGGAAGCAGCAGATAAGGGACCCCGATACTATATATACGAAGACCGCCCAACTGCAGCTCTCTCTGACTGATCTTCATCCGATAAGAAGATACCTGACCTGATCCGCTATCTAATCTGGCTACATTTCCTACCGCCATCTTGTCGTTACGAACTGTTTGCAAGATTAAGATAGTTCACACCCGTTGTAAATAACCTGTATTGAACGCTATTCTATCATGTCGGTAAATTCTGGTTAGTAGTGTAGCGTTCGAATCCGAAATATTGCAAGCTCCAGCACATGCTGTTGAGATCTTGGAATATTTTACTTTCCTCATATCCAGACGCTCCCGTATTCCTATCGACCGCGAAATCCTATTTATCCGCAGTGCACGAAGGGCCCGCAAATTGTCCGATTTCCGCGGAGACTAATTTTGTGTGATTCACAGCATTTCACTGCACCGGAAGCCACCGTCCGATCCGCAAGACCTGAAGCTAGCATCCCCTGTCCGCAGATCGCAAACGAACGTAAACAAAGTCGAAGCAACGACCTGGAGCGACAACACGCTATCGCGTCAGCCGGACTGTCCGATAAACGCTCCGTTCTACCTGCGAGAGGTCAAGAACTATCTACGCACCTGGGAAGCGCGTGCTACTGATTTGCGCGCTGGATCCACCTAGAGGAGACACTAACTTCCAGGAAGGCCTCGCACAGTAAACTCTAAACACACGAACGATCTCCAGGTAAAATTTGCCATATATTTTAACTCGTAAAACTCGCAGAAGAACGGCGCCTGCAAGCAATATCCCAGGAACTTCGGCATCGGCCGGTTGCGAGCGGAAAATTTCTCGTGGATCGGCGCGGAAGGGAACACTCGCCGCCCGCCCGAGGAAGGACATCTCCAAGCCTCGTGACCTCCTCCGCAGAGGCGCTTTGTGGGCTGCCTACACCGCCAGCCGAATTTCAACGTGCAATTGACAATTTTTATAATTTCCGTATTGTATGATATACAGTTCAGTTCGTATTTTCTGTATGATACAATTAGAAACATTATATTGATTTATTACTAATTTATCGTTGTTGTTGTATTTATTTATGCTCGAGCTCACCGAACCCTCTTCGACAGTGAGTTATCCCGCGGCTAAATTTTAATACACCCTTATGAGAAGGGTGGAATATTACATGGCTGTATCCGAGCAGGGACTTGAACTCGAGTATAGATAATTCAGCAAACGCCCGTCCGCCGACCTGTTTTCACCAGATATTTGGCGCCCGAGCATTCCTGAAAATTATCCCAGTAGTATTTAAGGTTTTATTTAATCTTTTGTACAAAACCTGTTCCAGATAAGCCGACCGAACCTAGATGTACCAGATAGCCTAGTCCAGGTGGATTCTTCGGAATTCAGGCCGAGATGTACCAGAACCGTGTACCAGAGATGTTACCAGTAGCCCAGATCCAGGTGTCCGAATTCCCTGCCCGTTTCCAGTCCTTTCGAAGGGTCAGAGAGCACCAATCCCTTCTGTAACCTGTAACATGTAACCTGTAACCTGTAACCCTCCGGGGCCAGCAGCTTAACTGCTGGCACGGGCTTCGCAACCCCGAGGTGCCCTAGCCCTTTTGCTTGAAGATACTACGGACCGCCCGCGTAGTACCGTCTCCTGTAACCCTCAGGGGCCAGCATCTTCTGCTGGTACGGGTTTAGCAGCCCCGAGGTGCCCGAGCGAACACCAATTGATGCACGTCGAAACCGCGATGGTGCTTCCGATTCGTCAATTTCCAGGATAACCAGAATGCACGTCGAAACCGCGATGGTGCTTCCGATTTGTCAATTTCCAGTATAACCAGAAATGCACGTCGAAACCGCGATGGTGCTTCCGATCCGTCAATTTCCAGTATAACCAGGTATGCACGTCGAAACCGCGATGGTGCTTCCGATTCGTCAATTTCCAGTATAACCAGTATGCACGTCGAAACCGCGATGGTGCTTCCGATCCGTCAATTTCCAGTACGACCAGAAATGCACATCGAAACCGCGATGGTGCTTCCAATCCGTCAATTTCCGCCATAACCAGAATGCACGTCGAGACCGCGATGGTGCTTCCGTTCCATGATTTCCAGTATGACCAGAATGCACGTCGAAACCGCAATGGTGCATCCGATCCGTCAATTTCCAGTATATTTCCCGTAGGAATGCAAGCTGAAAAGCGCAGTATTTGTATTCACCAGGAACCCGAGTTTGTGTGCATTCATTAAACAAATCCAGAGCGAGCATTTCGCCCAAGTGCCTACAAGAAAGTTCGTTTCCTCCAGAGTGTTTTAATGAAGCAAATGAACCACCTGCAGTTACGCCGACGTCGCAACACCTACATTCTTCGGTAGCGTAGTTGTGCACGTGTACATGAACGTTGACAAGATGGCGGACTGAAACCACAGCTTCGTGTCATCTTGTAACGTAAATTTATCCTAGCCAGTTTAACGAATCCCGAACGCTACATTCGCCTAAGGGCATACAAGAAAGTACGTTCACTCTAGGGAAGGTAATTCACTTGCCCTAGTCCTGAAGTTCTCAGAATGCAAGTTGAAACCGCAACTTCTGCATTCATCTAGTAGGAATCTCAGAGTTTTGTGTGTGTAATAAAACGCACCCTGCAAAATGGCATTCAAGCCATTGCTAGAAATTTTAGAAATTTCCAAAGTTCATGTCCGAACTTAATTTTTTTAAACTACCCTTCGCACCTGCCCGAATCTGGATCCTAGAATATTTTTCCCTGGGTCCAGATGTGTAAAAGGTCCGTCAACAACGACCATTTTTACCTGTAATCCCATAGAAGGGGTGATAACAGGGTTGGGCCTATATAAGGGCTTATCTTCAAACCCTATGTCACTATCCGAGTTACTTTCAAACTAATCGAAGATGCCTCCGGTCCGAAATAAAATCGATGTGCGACCGTGGCCCTTCAAAATTAGGAGGCGACGTAAAGGGCAGAAAAGGATCCGTCCGTGGACCCCGCATCTCTATAACCGCCCAGCATCCCCGACGACTACCCGCTGGTCGCCTTTGCCCCAGTGGAGTCCGGTACCGGCCATGTTGTCTCCGTTACCAGATACACCAGAGAAGAAAGGCAACATGCAGCCGAATTCCGCTACCGTGGATGACACCGATCAGGTGAGCCCTAGAGGAAATCTAGGACCCCAAACGTCGCCCCTCGACTTGTCCCAGAAGATGGAGCGTTTGTTTGGAACATCCCCATCCATGCTGCAAGCAACGCCCGCTCGTCAAACTACCCCGAATATGGAGTTCGACGTCGAGCCCTTGTGGCCCTATACTCCTCCAGGACTCCCAGCGACGCCAGACACTCCCTCTCCCCTCATGAGAGCCATCCTGGCTGAATGCGGCCCTTGGTGGGAGTTACTAGGCATTCCGCCTGAACTTAATCCAGAAGCCCCCACTCAACTACCCGTGAACGAGGATTTGGTTCCCCTCGCTGAAGGCGACGCCCTCGCCTCAGTCCTGGAAGAGTTGCAGCAACTCCAGCTCCCAGAACCAGATTTGTCACCCGAAGTGCTTCCCGAGATTCTTTTCCGACCACCGATCGAAACGGAAGCCCGACAACCGACCTCACGCAAAACCAGACGGAGGGAGAAGAAACGCCGTTTCCGCGTGAAATTGCCTTCCGGAGAATTTTTGCGAGTTTCCCTAGACACAGCCCGTCAAATGGGATTGCTGCCGCCGCAGAAGTAAAATTAAACAGCAAGTATAAAAAAAAAATTTTTATTATCTTGCCTTGCCCCCTTTTCCTCCTACGCCACTGCAATACTTGATGACCAGGGATGCTGATACCGCAGTTTCCAAAACGTCGATCCGCCGACGCATCAAGGATTTGTGGACGTGCAGATGGAGAACCCATGGAGAAGAGCCCCATGAAACTCCCGTTTCCTCCGAAGGGACCGGCATGTGTAACGTTTCGCCCTGAGATTAATTCTTAGGGATGCTCAAAAAGCATTTGAATTAAATTCAGCGCGCTTTTTAAACGTTTCTGATCCAACCGAAGATAAGCCGATCGACATCCGATGCCGCAAGTTACGTTAAGGCGACGCGCAAGCGAATCTCCCCTCCTACTCTAATCGCCACCGGAAGCAGCAGATAAGGGACCCCGATACTATATATACGAAGACCGCCCAACTGCAGCTCTCTCTGACTGATCTTCATCCGATAAGAAGATACCTGACCTGATCCGCTATCTAATCTGGCTACATTTCCTACCGCCATCTTGTCGTTACGAACTGTTTGCAAGATTAAGATAGTTCACACCCGTTGTAAATAACCTGTATTGAACGCTATTCTATCATGTCGGTAAATTCTGGTTAGTAGTGTAGCGTTCGAATCCGAAATATTGCAAGCTCCAGCACATGCTGTTGAGATCTTGGAATATTTTACTTTCCTCATATCCAGACGCTCCCGTATTCCTATCGACCGCGAAATCCTATTTATCCGCAGTGCACGAAGGGCCCGCAAATTGTCCGATTTCCGCGGAGACTAATTTTGTGTGATTCACAGCATTTCACTGCACCGGAAGCCACCGTCCGATCCGCAAGACCTGAAGCTAGCATCCCCTGTCCGCAGATCGCAAACGAACGTAAACAAAGTCGAAGCAACGACCTGGAGCGACAACACGCTATCGCGTCAGCCGGACTGTCCGATAAACGCTCCGTTCTACCTGCGAGAGGTCAAGAACTATCTACGCACCTGGGAAGCGCGTGCTACTGATTTGCGCGCTGGATCCACCTAGAGGAGACACTAACTTCCAGGAAGGCCTCGCACAGTAAACTCTAAACACACGAACGATCTCCAGGTAAAATTTGCCATATATTTTAACTCGTAAAACTCGCAGAAGAACGGCGCCTGCAAGCAATATCCCAGGAACTTCGGCATCGGCCGGTTGCGAGCGGAAAATTTCTCGTGGATCGGCGCGGAAGGGAACACTCGCCGCCCGCCCGAGGAAGGACATCTCCAAGCCTCGTGACCTCCTCCGCAGAGGCGCTTTGTGGGCTGCCTACACCGCCAGCCGAATTTCAACGTGCAATTGACAATTTTTATAATTTCCGTATTGTATGATATACAGTTCAGTTCGTATTTTCTGTATGATACAATTAGAAACATTATATTGATTTATTACTAATTTATCGTTGTTGTTGTATTTATTTATGCTCGAGCTCACCGAACCCTCTTCGACAGTGAGTTATCCCGCGGCTAAATTTTAATACACCCTTATGAGAAGGGTGGAATATTACAATATTAGATATAATACAGCTCATAGTGATTATATGAATTTCGTAAATTTTTTTAATTTGATACAGTATAACACTGTAATTAATGGGATGGGTAGGATTTTAGATTTTGTTCTGTCTAATATACCACTATATGTTGTAAAATGTAATAATTCGTTAGTTAATGAGGATGTACTTCATCCGTCACTTGAGTGTTCCTTGCAGTGCACAACAATAAAATCAGAACAGGTATTTGGGGGTGAGCAATACAATTACAAAAAAGCCGACTTTCTAAAGCTTTATCACAAATTGCGCAACACTAACTGGGACATTTTAAATAATTTTACCGACATCAATTTAGCTGTAGAAAAATTCTACGAACTTTTTAATTTAGCTCTCACTGGTTCAGTACCAAAAACAAAACCAATTAAACACAAATATCCTCCGTGGTTTACGTTAAATATTATAAAAAATATCAAAAAGAAAAATCGTTTGCACAAAAAATGTAAAAAAAGGCCGTACGATAATCACTTTCATGGTCAATATATAGAGCTTCGAAAACAAGTTAAGAAGGATATATTTCATGCTTTTAATGAATTTTGTACGTCCGCCGAAGAGTCGATTCTGAATGATCCCGGAAAGTTTTGGTCGTTTATAAAAACTAAACATTCAACAAATTCAGTCGCTGAGAACATGCACGTTAATAATTTATATTTTAGTAATAACACAGAAGTAGCGGATGCTTTTGCTGATTATTTTGAATCAGTTTATACCCGGGATGATTCAGTTATGGACTTGGAGGAGCCATCTCGCATGAATGCTATATTTTATATTGACCGTATAACTGTTGAAGATACGATCCTAGCTTTAAGATCTATGAAACCTAAAACTGCGACTGGTTTTGATGGTATTCCTGTTTACATTTACAAGGCATGCTCTGAATTTTTAGCTTCTCCTATAACAGCCTTATTCAATCTTTCGTTGCACACTTGTACATACCCAGATGATTGGAAAATTGCCAAAGTATGTCCAATTCTCAAAAAAGGAGATAAAACCAACATACTAAACTACAGACCTATATCCATATTACAATCTATATCCAAAGTATTTGAAACCATCTTATATAAAAAAATATTTTCCTTTGTAAAACCAGAAATATCAGTTTCGCAGCATGGTTTTATACCCAATCGATCAACTGTCACTAATTTATATGCTTTCACTCAAGAAATATCTAAAACCTTGGACGATAATTTGCAAGTTGATGTTGTGTACACCGATTTCGCCAAAGCTTTTGATAAAGTGGATCACAAAATCTTAATTAAAAAATTACACTCCTTTGGATTTTCAAAAGAATTAACACTGTTTTTCACTTCCTACCTTAACAATAGAAGACAACGTGTAGTTTATAAAAGCTGTATATCTAAAGAATATAATTCATTATCGGGTGTTCCTCAGGGTGCAAATTTGGGACCGTTATTATTTCTTTTGTTTATAAACGACTTACCAGCTGTTTTAGAATACTCAAAACATGCTCTGTTCGCAGACGATCTTAAAGTATGGAACGTAATAGAATCTGTTAACGACTGCCAATTACTTCAAAAGGATATTGAAAATATTTATCAATGGAGCCAAGAGAATAAGCTATGCTTCAATATTACCAAGTGTTCAACCATGACGTTCACCAGAAAGAAATTTTTTATTAGGTATCCTTACAGTATAGATAACAATTTGCTTTCAGTCAAAAATGATGTCTTAGATCTAGGTGTTACGTTTGACAGTTCACTAACATTTTCTAAGCATATCACCATATCTGTAAATAGTGCTCTGAAAATGTTAGGTTTTCTAATACGAAATAGTGTAAATTTCAAAAATACGTCTACATTAATTAAACTTTATAATGCCTATGTTCGGTCGAGGCTAGAGTTCTTTGCTGTTGTATGGTCTCCACCATATAGCATTTATAAGGAGCAAATAGAAAAAGTTCAAAAACGTTTTATGGGATTTCTATATTATAAAGCTACTGGAATATATCCTTTAATGGAACCTTCTTACATGCAGTTACTAAATACATTTAAATTTCATACCTTAGAAATACGTCGCAATATTTCTCGTCTTATTTTCTTATACCGTGTAATTCATTACAGAATTGATTGTTGCTCTTCAATTTTGATTCAACTAAATTTTTTTGTGCCAAGACATACAGCTCGTTTTCGAGCTTATTTCTATTTAGATAAACCGAGAACTAATATTCTACGTTACTCACCTTTATACGCAACTTGTGATTTGGCTAACAAACTTATAGATGAAATTGATATTTTTAATGGAAACATTAAAGCATTCAAAACTAACTGCTTCTGTGCACTGATTGAACCGCTTCCTATTTCTTGTTAAGTCTTATGGATTGATTTCTTTATAGTAGTTATAGTTTCTTTATAGTTATGTTTCCCATTGTTATTGATTAATATTATTATCACTTTGTTATGATTTCTACTTTAATTAACATATTCAAGTTTAGTTTGTGTGGTGTGTAGCAACGGTTTGCTGTTGTTGACACTAGTACTAGCAGTTTTGTTATGCAGCTGAATTTAATTTATAGCGACTTCGCCATTGTATTTTAGGTGTTTCTATCGTGAATGTACGCTGTGGCCTAATTTTAGTGCGTAAGCACTGTTGGCACCAGCTTAAACAACCCAAATAAATAAATAAATAAATAAATAAAGACATATGGGACATCAAGAGCGTCTGGGACGTCTGGGACGTTAAGGACATATGGGACATTTACTACGCCTGGGATATTAGGGACATATAGGACATCTGGGACGTCTGGGACGTTAGGGACATATGGGACATCTGGGACGTCTGGGACGTTAAGGACATATGGGACATCTAGGACATCTGGGACGTCTGGGACGTTAGGGACATGTGGAACATCTAGGACGCCTGGGACATTAAAAACATATGAAACATATGGGACATCTGGGACGTCTGGGACGTTAAGGACATTTGGGACACCTAGGACGTCTGGGAGGTCTGGGACGTTAAGGGCATATGGGACATTTAGGACGCCTGGGACATTAGGGACATTTGGGACATATGGGAGATCTGGGACGCCTGGGACATTAGGTACATATGGGACATATAGGACATCTGGGACGTCTGGGACTTTAGGGACATATGGGACATCTGGGACGTCTGGGACGTTAGGGACATATGGGAGATCTAGGACGTCTGGGACGTCTGGGACGTTAAGGACATATGGGACATTTAGGACGTCTGGGACGTTAGGGACATATTGGAGATCTGGGACGTCTGGGACGTTAGGGACGTATAGGACATTAGGACGTCTGGGACGTTAGGGACATATGGAGCATCTGGGACGTTAGGGACATATGGGACATCTGGGACGTCTGGGACGTTATTGAGATATAGGACATATGGTATATCTGGGACGTCTGGGACGTTAAGGATATATGGGACATCTAGGACATCTGGGACGTTAGGGACATATGGAACATCTGGGACGCCTGGGACATTAAGGACATATGGGACATCTGGGACGTCTGGGACGTTATTGAGATATAGGACATATGGTATATCTGGGACGTCTGGGACGTTAAGGATATATGGGACATCTAGGACATCTGGGACGTTAGAGACATATGGGACATCTGGGACGCCTGGGACATTAAGGACATATGGGACATATGGGACGTCTGGGACGTTAGAGACATATGGGACATCTGGAACGTCTGGGACGTTAAGGGCATATTTGACATCTAGGACGTCTGGGACGTCTGGGACGTTAAGGACATATGGGACATTTAGGGCGGCTGGGACATTAGGGACATATGGGACATATGGGACATCTGGGACGTCTGGGACGTTAAGGACATATGGGACACCTAGGACGTCTGGGACGTCTGAAACGTTAAGGACATATGGGACATTTAGAACGTCTGGAACATTAGGGACATATGGGACATATGGGACATCTGGGACGTCTGGGACGTCTGGGACGTTAGGAACATATGGGACATCTAGGACGTCTGGGACGTTAGGGACATATGGTACATCTAGGACGTCTGAGACGTCTGGGACGTTAGGGACATATGGGACATCTAGGACGTCTGGAACATTAGGGACATATGGGACATTTTGGTCGTCTGGGACGTCTGGGACGTTAAGGACATATGGGACATCTGGGACGTCTGGGACGTTAGGGACATATGGGACATTTAGGACGTCTGGGACGTTAGGGACATATGGAATATCTAGGACGCCTGGGACATTAGGGACATATGGGACATATGGGACATCTGGGACGTCTGGGACGTTAGGGACATATGGGACATATGGGACATCTGGGACGTCTGGGACGTTAAGGATATATGGGACATTTAGGACGTCTGAGACGTCCGGGGCGTTAAGGACATATGGGACGTTTAGGACGCCTGCCACATTAGGGACATATGGGACATATGGGACATCTAATACGCCTGGGACAATAGGGATATATAAGACCTTTGGGACATCTGGGACGTCTGTTACTTTAGGGACATATGGGTCATCTGGGACGTCTGGGACGTTAAGGACATATGGGACATCTAGGACGTCTGGGACGTTAGGGACATATGGGACATCTGGGACGTCTGGGACTTTAGGGACATATGGGACATCTGGGACGTTAGGAATATATAGGACATTTAGGACGTCTGTGACGTTAGAGATTTATGGGACATCTAGGACATCTCGGACGTCTGGGACGTTAGGGACATACGGGACAGCTGAGACGTCTGGGACGTTAGAGACATATGCGACATTTAGGACGTCCGGGACGTCTGGGACGTTAAGGACATATGGGACATTTAGGACGCCTAGGACGTTAGGGACATATGGGACATATGGGACATCATCTGAGACACCTGGGACATTAGGGACATATGGAACATTTACTACGCCTGGGATATTAGGGACATATAGGACATCTGGGACGTCTGGGACGTTAGGGACATATGGGACATCTGGGACGTCTGGAACGTTAAGGACATATGGGACATCTAGGACATCTGGGACGACTGGGACGTTAGGGACATGTGGAACATCTAGGACGCCTGGGACATTAAAAACATATGAAACATATGGGACATCTGGGACGTCTGGGACGTTAAGGACATTTGGGACACCTAGGACGTCTGGGACGTCTGGGACGTTAAGGACATATGGGACATTTAGGACGCCTGGGACATTAGGGACATTTGGGACATATGGGAGATCTGGGACGCCTGGGACATTAGGTACATATGGGACATATAGGACATCTGGGACGTCTGAGACTTTAGGGACATATGGGACATCTGGGACGTCTGGAGCGTTAGGGACATATGGGAGATCTAGGACGTCTGGGACGTCTGGGACGTTAAGGACATATGGGACATTTAGGACGTCTGGGACGTTAGGGACATATTGGAGATCTGGGACGTCTGGGACGTTAGGGACGTATAGGACATTAGGACGTCTGGGACGTTAGGGACATATGGAGCATCTGGGACGTTAGGGACATATGGACATCTGGGACGCCTGGGACATTAAGGACATATGGGACATCTGGGACGTCTGGGACGTTATTGAGATATAGGACATATGGTACATCTGGGACGTCTGGGACGTTAAGGATATATGGGACATCTAGGACATCTGGGACGTTAGGGACATATGGGACATCTGGGACGCCTGGGACATTAAGGACATATGGGACATCTGGGACGTCTGGGACGTTATTGAGATATAGGACATATGGTATATCTGGGACGTCTGGGACGTTAAGGATATATGGGACATCTAGGACATCTGGGACGTTAGAGACATATGGGACATCTGGGACGCCTGGGACATTAAGGACATTAGGGACATATGGGACATATGGGACATCTGGGACGCCTGGGACATTAGGGACATATAGGAAATATGGAACATCTGGGACGTCTGGGACGTTAGTTACATATGGGACATCTGGGACGTCTGGGACGTTAAGGACATATGGGACATCTGGGACGTCTGGGATGCTAGGGACATATGGGACATCTGAGACGTCTGGGACGTTAAGGCCATATGGGACATCTAGGACGTCTGGGACGTCTAGGACGTTAAAGACATATGGGACATCAAGAGCGTCTGGGACGTCTGGGACGTTAAGGACATATGGGACATTTACTACGCCTGGGATATTAGGGACATATAGGACATCTGGGACGTCTGGGACGTTAGGGACATATGGACATCTGGGACGTCTGGGACGTTAAGGACATATGGGACATCTAGGACATCTGGGACGTCTGGGACGTTAGGGACATGTGGAACATCTACGACGCCTGGGACATTAAAAACATATGAAACATAGGGGACATCTGGGACGTCTGGGATGTTAAGGACACTTGGGACACCTAGGACGTCTGGGACGTCTGGGACGTTAAGGACATATGGGACATTTAGGACGCCTGGGACATTAGGGACATTTGGGACATATGGGAGATCTGGGACGCCTGGGACATTAGGTACATATGGGACATATAGGACATCTGGGACGTCTGGGACTTTAGGGACATATGGGACATCTGGGACGTCTGGGACGTTAGGGACATATGGGAGATCTAGGACGTCTGGGACGTCTGGGACGTTAAGGACATATGGGACATTTAGGACGTCTGGGACGTTAGGGACATATTGGAGATCTGGGACGTCTGGGACGTTAGGGACGTATAGGACATTAGGACGTCTGGGACGTTAGGGACATATGGAGCATCTGGGACGTTAGGGACATCTGGGACGTCTGGGACGTTATTGAGATATAGGACATATGGTATATCTGGGACGTCTGGGACGTTAAGGATATATGGGACATCTAGGACATCTGGGACGTTAGGGACATATGGAACATCTGGGACGCCTGGGACATTAAGGACATATGGGACATCTGGGACGTCTGGGACGTTATTGAGATATAGGACATATGGTATATCTGGGACGTCTGGGACGTTAAGGATATATGGGACATCTAGGACATCTGGGACGTTAGAGACATATGGGACATCTGGACGCCTGGGACATTAAGGACATATGGGACATATGGGACATATGGGACGTCTGGGACGTTAGAGACATATGGGACATCTGGAACGTCTGGGACGTTAAGGGCATATGGGACATCTAGGACGTCTGGGACGTCTGGGACGTTAAGGACATATGGGACATTTAGGGCGGCTGGGACATTAGGGACATATGGGACATATGGGACATCTGGGACGTCTGGGACGTTAAGGACATATGGGACACCTAGGACGTCTGGGACGTCTGAAACGTTAAGGACATATGGGACATTTAGAACGTCTGGAACATTAGGGACATATGGGACATATGGGACATCTGGGACGTCTGGGACGTTAGGAACATATGGGACATCTAGGACGTCTGGGACGTTAGGGACATATGGTACATCTAGGACGTCTGAGACGTCTGGGACGTTAGGGACATATGGGACATCTAGGACGTCTGGGACATTAGGGACATATGGGACATTTTGGTCGTCTGGGACGTCTGGGACGTTAAGGACATATGGGACATCTGGGACGTCTGGGACGTTAGGGACATATGGGACATTTAGGACGTCTGGGACGTTAGGGACATTTGGAATATCTAGGACGCCTGGGACATTAGGGACATATGGGACATATGGGACATCTGGGACGTCTGGGACGTTAGGGACATATGGGACATATGGGACATCTGGGACGTCTGGGACGTTAAGGATATATGGGACATTTAGGACGTCTGAGACGTCCGGGGCGTTAAGGACATATGGGACGTTTAGGACGCCTGCCACATTAGGGACATATGGGACATATGGGACATCTAATACGCCTGGGACATTAGGGATATATAAGACCTTTGGGACATCTGGGACGTCTGTTACGTTAGGGACATATGGGTCATCTGGGACGTCTGGGACGTTAAGGACATATGGGACATCTAGGACGTCTGGTACGTTAGGGACATATGGGACATCTGGGACGTCTGAGACACCTGGGACATTAGGGACATATGGAACATTTACTACGCCTGGGATATTAGGGACATATAGGACATCTGGGACGTCTGAGACGTCTGGGACGTTAGGGACATATGCGACATTTAGGACGTCCGGGACGTCTGGGACGTTAAGGACATATGGGACATTTAGGACGCCTAGGACGTTAGGGACATATGGGACATATGGGACATCTGAGACACCTGGGACATTAGGGACATATGGAACATTTACTACGCCTGGGATATTAGGGACATATAGGACATCTGGGACGTCTGGGACGTTAGGGACATATGGGACATCTGGGACGTCTGGGACGTTAAGGACATATGGGACATCTAGGACATCTGGGACGACTGGGACGTTAGGGACATGTGGAACATCTAGGACGCCTGGGACATTAAAAACATATGAAACATATGGGACATCTGGGACGTCTGGGACGTTAAGGACATTTGGGACACCTAGGACGTCTGGGACGTCTGGGACGTTAAGGACATATGGGACATTTAGGACGCCTGGGACATTAGGGACATTTGGGACATATGGGAGATCTGGGACGCCTGGGACATTAGGTACATATGGGACATATAGGACATCTGGGACGTCTGGGACTTTAGGGACATATGGGACATCTGGGACGTCTGGAGCGTTAGGGACATATGGGAGATCTAGGACGTCTGTGACGTCTGGGACGTTAAGGACATATGGGACATTTAGGACGTCTGGGACGTTAGGGACATATTGGAGATCTGGGACGTCTGGGACGTTAGGGACGTATAGGACATTAGGACGTCTGGGACGTTAGGGACATATGGAGCATCTGGGACGTTAGGGACATATGGGACATCTGGGACGCCTGGGACATTAAGGACATATGGGACATCTGGAACGTCTGGGACGTTATTGAGATATAGGACATATGGTACATCTGGGACGTCTGGGACGTTAAGGATATATGGGACATCTAGGACATCTGGGACGTTAGGGACATATGGGACATCTGGGACGCCTGGGACATTAAGGACATATGGGACATCTGGGACGTCTGGGACGTTATTGAGATATAGGACATATGGTATATCTGGGACGTCTGGGACGTTAAGGATATATGGGACATCTAGGACATCTGGGACGTTAGAGACATATGGGACATCTGGGACGCCTGGGACATTAAGGACATTAGGGACATATGGGACATATGGGACATCTGGGACGCCTGGGACATTAGGGACATATAGGAAATATGGAACATCTGGGACGTCTGGGACGTTAGTTACATATGGGACATCTGGGACGTCTGGGACGTTAAGGACATATGGGACATCTGGGACGTCTGGGATGCTAGGGACATATGGGACATCTGAGACGTCTGGGACGTTAAGGACATATGGGACATCTAGGACGTCTGGGACGTCTAGGACGTTAAAGACATATGGGACATCAAGAGCGTCTGGGACGTCTGGGACGTTAAGGACATATGGGACATTTACTACGCCTGGGATATTAGGGACATATAGGACATCTGGGACGTCTGGGACGTTAGGGACATATGGGACATCTGGGACGTCTGGGACGTTAAGGACATATGGGACATCTAGGACATCTGGGACGTCTGGGACGTTAGGGACATGTGGAACATCTAGGACGCCTGGGACATTAAAAACATATGAAACATATGGGACATCTGGGACGTCTGGGATGTTAAGGACACTTGGGACACCTAGGACGTCTGGGACGTCTGGGACGTTAAGGACATATGGGACATTTAGGACGCCTGGGACATTAGGGACATTTGGGACATATGGGAGATCTGGGACGCCTGGGACATTAGGTACATATGGGACATATAGGACATCTGGGACGTCTGGGACTTTAGGGACATATGGGACATCTGGGACGTCTGGGACGTTAGGGACATATGGGAGATCTAGGACGTCTGGGACGTCTGGGACGTTAAGGACATATGGGACATTTAGGACGTCTGGGACGTTAGGGACATATTGGAGATCTGGGACGTCTGGGACGTTAGGGACGTATAGGACATTAGGACGTCTGGGACGTTAGGGACATATGGAGCATCTGGGACGTTAGGGACATCTGGGACGTCTGGGACGTTATTGAGATATAGGACATATGGTATATCTGGGACGTCTGGGACGTTAAGGATATATGGGACATCTAGGACATCTGGGACGTTAGGGACATATGGAACATCTGGGACGCCTGGGACATTAAGGACATATGGGACATCTGGGACGTCTGGGACGTTATTGAGATATAGGACATATGGTATATCTGGGACGTCTGGGACGTTAAGGATATATGGGACATCTAGGACATCTGGGACGTTAGAGACATATGGGACATCTGGGACGCCTGGGACATTAAGGACATATGGGACATATGGGACATATGGGACGTCTGGGACGTTAGAGACATATGGGACATCTGGAACGTCTGGGACGTTAAGGGCATATGGGACATCTAGGACGTCTGGGACGTCTGGGACGTTAAGGACATATGGGACATTCAGGGCGGCTGGGACATTAGGGACATATGGGACATATGGGACATCTGGGACGTCTGGGACGTTAAGGACATATGGGACACCTAGGACGTCTGGGACGTCTGAAACGTTAAGGACATATGGGACATTTAGAACGTCTGGAACATTAGGGACATATGGGACATATGGGACATCTGGGACGTCTGGGACGTTAGGAACATATGGGACATCTAGGACGTCTGGGACGTTAGGGACATATGGTACATCTAGGACGTCTGAGACGTCTGGGACGTTAGGGACATATGGGACATCTAGGACGTCTGGGACATTAGGGACATATGGGACATTTTGGTCGTCTGGGACGTCTGGGACGTTAAGGACATATGGGACATCTGGGACGTCTGGGACGTTAGGGACATATGGGACATTTAGGACGTCTGGGACGTTAGGGACATATGGAATATCTAGGACGCCTGGGACATTAGGGACATATGGGACATATGGGACATCTGGGACGTCTGGGACTTTAGGGACATATGGGACATCTGGGACGTCTGGGACGTTAGGGACATATGGGACATCTGGGACGTCTGGGACGTTAGGGACATATGGGAGATCTAGGACGTCTGGGACGTTAGGGACATATGGGACATTTTGGTCGTCTGGGACGTCTGGGACGTTAAGGACATATGGGACATCTGGGACGTCTGGGACGTTAGGGACATATGGGACATTTAGGACGTCTGGGACGTTAGGGACATATGGAATATCTAGGACGCCTGGGACATTAGGGACATATGGGACATATGGGACATCTGGGACGTCTGGGACGTTAGGGACATATGGGACATATGGGACATCTGGGACGTCTGGGACGTTAAGGATATATGGGACATTTAGGACGTCTGAGACGTCCGGGGCGTTAAGGACATATGGGACGTTTAGGACGCCTGCCACATTAGGGACATATGGGACATATGGGACATCTAATACGCCTGGGACATTAGGGATATATAAGACCTTTGGGACATCTGGGACGTCTGTTACGTTAGGGACATATGGGTCATCTGGGACGTCTGGGACGTTAAGGACATATGGGACATCTAGGACGTCTGGGACGTTAGGGACATATGGGACATCTGGGACGTCTGGGACTTTAGGGACATATGGGACATCTGGGACGTTAGGAATATATAGGACATTTAGGACGTCTGTGACGTTAGAGATTTATGGGACATCTAGGACATCTCGGACGTCTGGGACGTTAGGGACATACGGGACAGCTGAGACGTCTGGGACGTTAGAGACATATGCGACATTTAGGACGTCCGGGACGTCTGGGACGTTAAGGACATATGGGACATTTAGGACGCCTAGGACGTTAGGGACATATGGGCATATGGGACATCTGAGACGCCTGGGACATTAGGGACATATGGAACATTTACTACGCCTGGGATATTAGGGTCATATAGGACATCTGGGACGTCTGGGACGTTAGGGACATATGGGACATCTGGGACGTCTGGGACGTTAAGGACATATGGGACATCTAGGACATCTGGGACGTCTGGGACGTTAGGGACATGTGGAACATCTAGGACGCCTGGGACATTAAAAACATATTAAACATATGGGACATCTGGGACGTCTGGGACGTTAAGGACATTTGGGACACCTAGGACGTCTGGGACGTCTGGGACGTTAAGGACATATGGGACATTTAGGACGCCTGGGACATTAGGGACATTTGGGACATATGGGAGATCTGGGACGCCTGGGACATTAGGTACATATGGGACATATAGGACATCTGGGACGTCTGGGACTTTAGGGACATATGGGACATCTGGGACGTCTGGGACGTTAGGGACATATGGGAGATCTAGGACGTCTGGGACGTCTGGGACGTTAAGGACATATGGGACATTTAGGACGTCTGGGACGTTAGGGACATATTGGAGATCTGGGACGTCTGGGACGTTAGGGACATATAGGACATTAGGACGTCTGGGACGTTATCGACATATGGAGCATCTGGGACGTTAGGGACATATGGGACATCTGGGACGTCTGGGACGTTATTGAGATATAGGACATATGGTATATCTGGGACGTCTGGGACGTTAAGGATATATGGGACATCTAGGACATCTGGGACGTTAGGGACATATGGGACATCTGGGACGCCTGGGACATTAAGGACATATGGGACATCTGGGACGTCTGGGACGTTATTGAGATATAGGACATATGGTATATCTGGGACATCTGGGACGGTAAGGATATATGGGACATCTAGGACATCTGGGACGTTAGAGACATATGGGACATCTGGGACGCCTGGGACATTAAGGACATATGGGACATATGGGAAATATGGGACGTCTGGGACGTTAGAGACATATGGGACATCTGGAACGTCTGGGACGTTAAGGGCATATGGGACATATAGGACGTCTGGGACGTCTGGGACGTTAAGGACATATGTGACATTTAGGGCGGCTGGGACATTAGGGACATATGGGACATATGGGACATCGGGGACGTCTGGGACGTTAAGGACATATGGGACACCTAGGACGTCTGGGACGTCTGAAACGTTAAGGACATATTTGACATTTAGAACGTCTGGAACATTAGGGACATATGGGACATATGGGACATCTAGGACGTCTGGGACGTCTGGGACGTTAGGAACATATGGGACATCTAGGAAGTCTGGGACGTTAGGGACATATGGTACATCTAGGACGTCTGAGACGTCTGGGACGTTAGGGACATATGGGACATCTAGGACGTCTGGGACATTAGGGACATATGGGACATTTTGGTCGTCTGGGACGTCTGGGACGTTAAGTACATATGGGACATCTGGGACGTCTGGGACGTTAGGGACATATGGGACATTTAGGACGTCTGGGACGTTAGGGACATATGGAATATCTAGGACGCCTGGGACATTAGGGACATATGGGACATATGGGACATCTGGGACGTCTGGGACGTTAGGGAAATATGGGACATATGGGACATCTGGGACGTCTGGGACGTTAAGGATATATGGGACATTTAGGACGTCTGAGACGTCCGGGGCGTTAAGGACATATGGGACGTTTAGGACGCCTGCCACATTAGGGACATATGGGACATATGGGACATCTAATACGCCTGGGACATTAGGGATATATAAGACCTTTGGGACATCTGGGACGTCTGTTACGTTAGGGACATATGGGTCATCTGGGACGTCTGGGACGTTAAGGACATTTGGGACATCTAGGACGTCTGGGACGTTAGGGACATATGGGACATCTGGGACGTCTGGGACTTTAGGGACATATGGGACATCTGGGACGTTAGGAATATATAGGACATTTAGGACGTCTGTGACGTTAGAGATTTATGGGACATCTAGGACATCTCGGACGTCTGGAACGTTAGGGACATACGGGACAGCTGAGACGTCTGGGACGTTAGAGACATATGCGACATTTAGGACGTCCGGGACGTCTGGGACGTTAAGGACATATGGGACATTTAGGACGCCTAGGACGTTAGGGACATATGGAACATATGGGACATTTAAGACGTCTGGGACGTCTGGGACGTTAAGGGCATATGGGACATCTAGGGCGTCTGGGACGTCTGGGACGTTAGGGACATACGGGACATCTGAGACGCCTGGGACATTAGGGACATATGGAACATATGGGACATTTAAGACGTCTGGGACGTCTGGGACGTTAAGGGCATATGGGACATCTAGGGCGTCTGGGACGTCTGGGACGTTATGGACATAAGTGACATTTAGGACGCCTGGGACATTATGGACATATGGGACATTTGCGACATCTGGGACGCCTGGGACATTAGGGACATGTGGGACATATGGGACATCTGGGACGTCTGGGACGTTAGGGACATATGGGACATCTAGGACGTCTGGGACGTCTGGGACGTTAGGTACATACGGGACAGCTGGGACTTCTAAAACGTTACGGACATATGGGACATTTAGGACGTCTTGGACGTTAGGGACATATGGAACATCTAGGACGCCTGGGTCATTAGGGACACATGAGACATATGGGACATCTGGGACTTTAAGGACATATTGGACATCTAGGACGTCTGGGACGTTAGAAATATATAGGACATCTAGGACGTCTGGGACGTTAGAGACATATGCGACATTTAGGACGTCCGGGACGTCAGGGACGTTAAGGACATATGGGACATTTAGGACGCCTAGGACGTTAGGGAGATATGGGACATATGGGACACCTGAGATGCCTGGGACATTAGAAACATATGGAACATATGGGACATTTGGGACGTCTGGGACGTCTGGGACGTTAAGGGTATATGGGACATCTAGGGCGTCTGGGACGTCTGGGACGTTACGGACATATGGGACATTTAGGACGCCTGGGACATTAGGGACAATGGGAAAAATGCCACATCTGGGACGCCTGGGACATTAGGGACATGTGGGACGTCAGGGACGTTAAGGACATACAGGACAGCTGGGACGTCTGGGACGTTAGGGACATATGGGACATTTAGGACGTCTTGGACGTTAGGGACATATGGAACATCTAGGACGCCTGGGTCATTAGGGACACATGGGACATATGGGACAGCTGGGACGTCTGGGACTTTAAGGACATATGGGACATCTAGGACGTCTGGGACGTCGGGGACGTTAAGGACATATGGGAAATCTGGGACGTCTGGGACGTTAAGGACATAAGGGACATCTAGGACATCTGGGACGTCTGGGACGTTAGGGACATATGGAACATTTAGGACGCCTGGGACATTAGAAACATATGGGACATATGGGACATCTGGGACGTCTGGAACGTTAAGGACATTTGGGACATCTAGGACGTCTGGGAAGTCTGGAACGTTAAGGACATATACGACATTTAGGACGCCTGGGACATTAGGGACATTTGGGACATATGAGACATCTGGGCCGCCTGGGACATTAAGGACATATGGGACATATTGAACATCTGGGACGTCCGGGACGTTACGGACATATGGGACATCTGGGACGCCTGGGACGTTAAGGACATATGAGACATTTAGGAGGCCTGGGACATTAGGGACATATTTGACATATGGGATATCTGGGACGTCTGGGACGTTAAGGACATATGGGACATCTAGGACGTCTGGGACGTCTGGGACGTTAAGGACATATGGGACATTTAGGACACCCTAGACATTAGGGACATATGGGACATATAGGACATCTGGGACATATGGGACATATGGGAGATCTGGGACGCCTGGGACATTAGGGACATATGAGACATATGGGACATATAATACGCCTGGGACATTAGGGATATATAAGACCTTTGGGTAATCTGGGACGTCTGGGACGTTAGGGACATATGGGACATCTGGGACGTTAGAAATATATAGGACATCTAGGACGTCTGTGACGTTAGAGACATATGGTACATCTAGGACATCTCGGACGTCTGGGACGTTAGGGACATATGCGACATTTAGGACGTCCGGGAAGTCAGGGACGTTAAGGACATATGGGACATTTAGGACGCCTAGGACATTAGGGACATATGGGACATATGGGACATCTGAGACGCCTGGGACATTAGGGACATGTGGAACATATGGGACATTTGGGACGTCTGGGACGTCTGGGACGTTAAAGGCATATGGGACATCTAGGGCGTCTGGGACGTCTGGGACGTTATGGACATATAGGACATTTAGGACGCCTGGGACATTAGGGACATATGCGACATCTGGGACGCCTGGGACATTAGGGACATGTGGGACATATGGGACGTTAGGGACATATGGGACATCTAGGACGTCTGGGACGTCAGGGACGTTAGGGACATACGGGACAGCTGGGACATCTGGGACGTTAGGGACATATGGGACATTTAGGACGTCTTGGACGTTAGGGACATATGGAACATCTAGGACGCCTGGGTCATTAGGGACACATGGGACATATGGGACATCTGAGACGTCTGGGACTTTAAGGACATATGGGACATCTAGGACGTCTGGGACGTCTGGGACGTTAAGGACATATGGGACATTTAGGACGCCTGGGACGTTAGGGACATATAAGACATCTAGGACGTCTGGGACTTTAGGGACATATGAAACATCTGGGACGTTAGGGACATATGGATTAGGGACATATGGGACATCTGGGACGTCTGGGACGTTAGGGACATATGGTACATCTGGCACGTCTGGGACGTTAAGGACATATGGGACATCTAGGACGTCTGGGACGTCTGGGACGTTAAGGACATATGGGACATTTAGGACGCCTGGGACATTAGGGACATATGGGACATATGGGACATCTGGGACGCCTGGGACATTAGGGACATATGGGACATATGGGACATCTGGGACGTCTGGGACGTTAGTTACATATGGGACATCTGGGACGTCTGGGACGTTAAGGACATATGGGACATCTGGCACGTCTGGGATGCTAGGGACATATGGGACATCTGGGACGTCTGGGACGTTAAGGACATATGGGACATCTAGGACATCTGTTACGTCTGGGACGTTAGGGATATATGGAACATCTAGGACGCCTGGGATATTAGAAACATATGAAACATATGGGACATCTGGGACGTCTGGGACGTCTGGGACGTTAGGTACCAATGGGACATCTGGGACGTCTGGGACGTTAAGGACATATGAGACATCTAGGACATCTGTTACGTCTGGGACGTTAGGGATATATGGAACATCTAGGACGCCTGGGATATTAGAAACATATGAAACATATGGGACATCTGGGACGTCTGGGACGTTAAGGACATTTGGGACATCTAGGACGTCTGGGACGTCTGGGACGTTAAGGATATCTGGGACATTTAGGACGCCCTGGACATTAGGGACATATGGGAGGTCTGGGACGCCTGGGACATTAGGGATATATGGGACATATAGGACATCTGGGACGTCTAGGACGTTATTGACATATGGGACATCTGGGACGTCTGGGACGTTAAGGATGTAAGGGACACCTAGGACGTCTGGGACGTTAGGGACATATGGGAGATCTTGGACGTCTGGGACGTTAGGGACATATGGAACATCTGGGACGTTAGGGACATATGGGACATCTGGGACGTCTGGGACGTTAGGGAAATATAGGACATATGAGATATCTGAAACGTCAGGGACGTTAAGGATATATGGGACATCTAGGATGTCTGGGACGTTAGGGAAATATGGGACATTTGGGACGCCTGGGACATTAAGGACATATGGGACATATGGGACATATGGGACGTCTGGGACGTTAGAGACATATGGGACATCTGGGACGTCTGGGACGTTAAGGACATATGGGACATTTAGGACGTCTAGGACGTCTGGGACGTTAAGGACATATGGGACATTTAGGGCGCCTGGGACATTAGGGACATATGGGACAAATGGGACATCTGGGACGTCTGAAACGTTAAGGACATATGAGACATTTAAAACGTCTGGGACATTAGGGACATATGGGACATATGGGACATCTGGGACGCCTGGGACATTAGGGACATATAAGACATATGGGACATCTGGGACGTCTGGGACGTTAAGGACATATGGGACATCTGGGACGTCTGAGACGTTAGAAACATATGGGACATCTGGTACGTCTAGGACGTTAGGGACATATAGGACATCTAGGACGTCTGAGACGTCTGGGACGTTAGGGACATATGGGACATCTAGGACGTCTGGGACGTTAGGAACATATGGGACATCTAGGACGTCTGAGACGTCTGGGACGTTAGGGACATATGGGACATCTAGGACGTCTGGGACATTAGGGACATATGGGACATTTAGGACATCTGAGACGTCTGGGACGTTAAGGACATATGGGACATCTGGGACGTCTGGGACGTTAGGGACATATGGGACATTTAGGACGTCTGGGACGTTAGGGACATATGGAATATCTAGGACGCCTGGGACATTATTGACATATGGGACATATGGGACATCTGGGACGTCTGGGAAGTTAGGGACATATGAAACATCTGGGACGACTGGGACGTTAAGGACATATGGGACATCTAGGACGTCTGGGACGTCCGGGACGTTAAGGACATATGGGACATTTAGGACGCCTGGCACATTAGGGACATATGGGACATATGGGACATTTAATACGCCTGGGACATTAGGGATATATAAGACCTTTGGGACATCTGGGACGTCTGGGACGTTAGGGACGTATGGGTCATTTGGGACGTCTGGGACGTTAAGGACATATGGGACATCTAGGACGTCTGGGACGTTAGGGACATATGGGACATCTGGGACGACTGGGACTTTAGGGACATATTGGACATCTGGGACGTTAGGAACATATAGGACATCTAGGACGTCTGTGACGTTAGAGACATACGGGACATTTAGGACGCCTGGGATATTAGGGACATATGGCACATTTAGGACGGTTTGGACGTTATTAACATATGGAACATCTAGGACGCCTGGAACATTAGGGACACATGGGACATATGGGACATTTGGGACGTCTAGGACGTTAAGGACATATGGGACATCTAGGACGTCTGGGACGTCTGGGACGTTAATCACATATGGGACATTTAGGACGCCTGGGACATTAGGGACATTTGGGACATAAGGGAGATCTGGGACGCCTGGGACATTAGGGACAGATGAGACATATAGGACATCTGGGACGTTATGGACATATGGGACATTTAGGACGCCTGGGATATTAGGGACATATGGGACATATGCGACATCTGGGACGCCTGGGACATTAGGGACATATGGCACATTTAGGACGGTTTGGTCGGTAGGAACATATGGAACATCTAGGACGCCTGGGACATTAGGGACACATGGGACATATGGGACATTTGGGACGTCTGGGACGTTAAGGACATATGGGACATCTAGGACGTCTGGGACGTCTGGGACGTTAAGGACATATGGGACATTTAGGACGCCTGGGACATTAGGGACATTTGGGACATATGGGATCTCTGGGACGCCTGGGACATTAGGGACAGATGGGACATATAGGACATCTGGGACGTCTGGGACGTTAGGGACATATGGGACATCTGGGACGTCTGGGACGTTAAGGATATAAGGGACATCTAGGACGTCTGGGGCGTTAGGGACATATGGGAGATCTGGGACGTCTGGGACGTTAGGGACATATAGGACATCTAGGACGTCTGGGACGTTAGGGACATATGGAACATCTGGGACGTTAAGGACATATGGGACATCTGGGACGTCTGGGACGTTATTGAGATATAGGACATATGGGATATCTGGGACGTCTGGGACGTTAAGGATATATGGGACATCTAGGACGTCTGGGACGTTAGGGACATATGGGACATTTGGGACGCCTGGGACATTAAGGACATATGGAACATCTAAGACGTTAGAGACATATGCGACATCTGGGACGTCTGGGACGTAAAGGACATATGTCACATCTAGGACGTCTGGGACGTCTGGGACGTTATGGACATATGGGACATTTATGGCGCCTGGGACGTCTGAAACTTTAAGTACATATGGGACATTTAAAACGTCTGGGACATTAGGGACATATGGGACATATGGGACATCTGGGACGCCTGGAACATTAGGGACATATGAGACATATGGGACATCTGGGACGTCTGGGACGTTAAGGACATATGGGACATCTAGGACGTCTGGGACGTCTGAAACTTTAAGTACATATGGGACATTTAAAACGTCTGGGACATTAGGGACATATGGGACATCTGGGACGCCTGGAACATTAGGGACATATGAGACATATGGGACATCTGGGACGTCTGAGACGTTAGGGACATATGGGACATCTGGGACGTCTGGGACGTTAGGGACATATAGGACATCTAGAACGTCTGAGACGTCTGGGACGTTAGGGACATATGGGACATTTAGGACGCCTGGGATATTAGGGACATATGGGACATATGCGACATCTGGGACGCCTGGGACATTAGGGACATATGGCACATTTAGGACGGTTTGGACGTTAGGAACATATGGAACATCTAGGACGCCTGGGACATTAGGGACACATGGGACATATGGGACATTTGGGACGTCTGGGACGTTAAGGACATATGGGACATCTGGGACGTCTGGGACGTCTGGGACGTTATTGAGATATAGGACACATGGGATATCTGGGACGTCTGGGACGTTAAGGATATATGGGACATTTGGGACGCCTGGGACATAATGGACATATGGGACGTCTGGGACGTTAGAGACATATGAGACATCTGGGACGTCTGGGACGTTAAGGGCATATGTCACATCTAGGATGTCTGGGACGTCTGGGACGTTAAGGACATATGGGTCATTTAGGGCGCCTGGGACATTAGGGACCTATGGGACATATGGGACATCTGGGACGTCTGGGACGTTAAGGACATATGGGACATCTAGGACGTCTGGGACGTCTAAAACTTTAAGTACATATGGGACATTTAAAACGTCTGGGACATTAGGGACATATGGGACATATGGGACATCTGGGACGCCTGGAACATTAGGGACATATGAGACATGTGGGACATCTGGGACGTCTGGGACGTTAAGGACATATGGGACATCTGGGACGTCTGGAACGTTAAGGACATTTGGGACATCTAGGACGTCTGGGAAGTCTGAAACGTTAAGGACATATTCGACATTTAGGACGCCTGGGACATTAGGGACATTTGGGACATATGAGACATCTGGGCCGCCTGGGACATTAAGGACATATGGGACATATTGAACATCTGGGACGTCCGGGACGTTACGGACATATGGGACATCTGGGACGCCTGGGACGTTAAGGACATATGAGACATTTAGGAGGCCTGGGACATTAGGGACATATGGGACATATGGAATATCTGGGACATCTGGGACGTTAAGGACATATGGGACATCTAGGACGTCTGGGACGTCTGGGACGTTAAGGACATATGGGACATTTAGGACGCCCTGGACATTAGGGACATATGGGACATATAGGACATCTGGGACATATGGGACATATGGGAGGTCTGGGACGCCTGGGACATTAGGGACATATGAGACATATGGGACATATAATACGCCTGGGACATTAGGGATATATAAGACCTTTGGGACATCTGGGACGTCTGGGACGTTAGGGACATATGGGTCATCTGGGACGTCTGGGACGTTAAGGACATATGGGACATCTAGGATGTCTGAGACGTTAGGGACATATGGGACATCTGGGACGTCTGGGACTTTAGGGACATATGGGACATCTGGGACGTTAGAAATATATAGGACATCTAGGACGTCTGTGACGTTAGAGACATATGGGACATCTAGCACATCTCGGACGTTTGGGACGTTAGGGACATACGGGACAGCTGAGACGTCTGGGAGGTTAGAGACATATGCGACATTTAGGACGTCCGGGAAGTCAGGGACGTTAAGGACATATGGGACATTTAGGACGCCTAGGACATTAGGGACATATGGGACATATGGGACATCTGAGAAGCCTGGGACATTAGGGACATATGAAACATATGGGACATTTGGGACGTCTGGGACGTCTGGGACGTTAAGGGCATATGGGACATCTAGGGCGTCTGGGACGTCTGGGACGTTATGGACATATGAGACATTTAGGACGCCTGGGACATTAGGGACATATGCGACATCTGGGACGCCTGGGACATTAGGGACATGTGGGACATATGGGACGTTAGGGACATATGGGACATCTAGGACGTCTTGGACGTTAGGGACATATGGAACATCTAGGACGCCTGGGTCATTAGGGACACATGGGACATATGGGACATCTGAGACGTCTGGGACTTTAAGGACATATGGGACATCTAGGACGTCTGGGACGTCTGGGACGTTAAGGGCATATGGGACATTTAGGACGCCTGGGACGTTAGGGACATATAAGACACCTAGGACGTCTGGGACTTTAGGGACATATGGAACATCTGGGACGTTAGGGACATATGGAACATCTGGGACGTCTGGGACGTTAGGGAGGTATAGGACATATGGGATATACTGGGACGTCTGGGACGTTAAGGATATATGGGACATTTAGGACGCCTGGGACGTTAGGGACATATAAAACATCTAGGACGTCTGGGACTTCAGCGACATATGAAACATCTGGGACGTTAGGGACATATGGAACATCTGGGACGTCTGGAACGTTAGGGAGGTATAGGACATATGGGATATACTGGGACGTCTGGGACGTTAAGGATATATGCGACATCTAAGACGTCTGGGACGTTAGGGACATATGGGACATCTGGGACATCTGGGTCGTTAGGGACATATGGTACATCTGGGACGTCTGGGACGTTAAGGACATATGGGACATCTAGGACGTCTGGGACGTCTGGGACGTTAAGGACATATGGGACATTTAGGACGCCTGGGACATTAGGGACATATGGGACATATGGGACATCTGGGACGCCTGGGACATTAGGGACATATGGGACATATGGGACATCTGGGACGTCTGGGACGTTAGTTACATATGGGACATCTGGGACGTCTGGGACGTTAAGGACATATGGGACATCTGGGACGTCTGGGATGCTAGGGACATATGGGACATCTGGGACGTCTGGGACGTTAAGGACATATGGGACATCTAGGACGTCTGGGACGTCTGGGACGTTAAGGACATATGGGACATCTAGGGCGTCTGGGACGTCTGGGACGTTAAGGACATATGGGACATTTACTACGCCTGGGATATTAGGGACATATGGGACATCTGGGACGTCTGGGACGTTAGGTACATATGGGACATCTGGGACGTCTGGGACGTTAAGGACATATTAGACATCTAGGACATCTGGGACGTCTGGGACGTTAGGGACATATGGAACATCTAGGACGCCTGGGACATTAGAAACATATGAAACATATGGGACATCTGGGACGTCTGGGAAGTTTAGGACATTTGGGACATCTAGGACGTCTGGGACGTCTGGGACGTTAAGGAGATATGGGACATTTAGGACGCCCTGGACATTAGGGACATATGGGACATATGAGATATCTGGGACGTCTGGGACGTTAAGGATATATGGGACATCTAGGACGTCTGGGACGTCTGGGACGTTAAGGATATCTGGGACATTTAGGACGCCCTGGAGATTAGGGACATATGGGAGGTCTGGGACGCCTGGGACATTAGGGATATATGGGACATATAGGACATCTGGGACGTCTGGGACGTTATTGACATATGGGACATCTGGGACGTCTGGGACGTTAAGGATGTAAGGGACACCTAGGACGTCTGGGACGTTAGGTACATATGGAAGATCTGGGACGTCTGGGACGTTAGGGACATATGGAACATCTGGGACGTTAGGGACATCTGGGACGTCTGGGACGTTAGGGAGATATAGGACATATGGGATATCTGGGACGTCTGGGACGTTTAGGATATATGGGACATCTAGGACGTCTGGGACGTCTGGGACGTTAAGGACATATGGGACATTTAGGACGCCTGGGATATTAGGGACATATGGGACATATGGGACATCTGGGACGCCTGGGACATTAGGGACATATGGGACATATGGGACATCTGGGACGCCTGGGACATTAGGGACGTATGGGACACATTGAACATCTGCGACGTCTGGGACGTTAGGGACATATGGGACATCTGGGACGTCCGGGACGTTAATGACATATGGGACATCTAGGGCGTCTGGGACGTCTGGGACGTTAAGGACATATGGGACATTTAGGACGCCTGGGACATTAGGGACATATTTGAGATTTGGGACGTCTGGGACGTCTGGGACGTTAAGGACATATGGGACATTTAGGGCGGCTGGGACATTAGGGACATATGGGACATATGGGACATCTGGGACGTCTGGGACGTTAAGGACATATGGGACACCTAGGACGTCTGGGACGTCTGAAACGTTAAGGACATATGGGACATTTAGAACGTCTGGAACATTAGGGACATATGGGACATATGGGACATCTGGGACGTCTGGGACGTTAGGAACATATGGGACATCTAGGACGTCTGGGACGTTAGGGACATATGGTACATCTAGGACGTCTGAGACGTCTGGGACGTTAGGGACATATGGGACATCTAGGACGTCTGGGACATTAGGGACATATGGGACATTTTGGTCGTCTGGGACGTCTGGGACGTTAAGGACATATGGGACATCTGGGACGTCTGGGACGTTAGGGACATATGGGACATTTAGGACGTCTGGGACGTTAGGGACATATGGAATATCTAGGACGCCTGGGACATTAGGGACATATGGGACATATTTGACATCTGGGACGTCTGGGACGTTAGGGACATATGGGACATATGGGACATCTGGGACGTCTGGGACGTTAAGGATATATGGGACATTTAGGACGTCTGAGACGTCCGGGGCGTTAAGGACATATGGGACGTTTAGGACGCCTGCCACATTAGGGACATATGGGACATATGGGACATCTAATACGCCTGGGACATTAGGGATATATAAGACCTTTGGGACATCTGGGACGTCTGTTACGTTAGGGACATATGGGTCATCTGGGACGTCTGGGACGTTAAGGACATATGGGACATCTAGGACGTCTGGGACGTTAGGGACATATGGGACATCTGGGACGTCTGGGACTTTAGGGACATATGGGACATCTGGGACGTTAGGAATATATAGGACATTTAGGACGTCTGTGACGTTAGAGATTTATGGGACATCTAGGACATCTCGGACGTCTGGGACGTTAGGGACATACGGGACAGCTGAGACGTCTGGGACGTTAGAGACATATGCGACATTTAGGACGTCCGGGACGTCTGGGACGTTAAGGACATATGGGACATTTAGGACGCCTAGGACGTTAGGGACATATGGGACATATGGGACATCTGAGACGCCTGGGACATTAGGGACATATGGAACATTTACTACGCCTGGGATATTAGGGTCATATAGGACATCTGGGACGTCTGGGACGTTAGGGACATATGGGACATCTGGGACGTCTGGGACGTTAAGGACATATGGGACATCTAGGACACCTAGGACGTCTGGGACGTCTGGGACGTTAAGGACATATGGGACATTTAGGACGCCTGGGACATTAGGGACATTTGGGACATATGGGAGATCTGGGACGCCTGGGACATTAGGTACATATGGGACATATAGGACATCTGGGACGTCTGGGACTTTAGGGACATATGGGACATCTGGGACGTCTGGGACGTTAGGGACATATGGGAGATCTAGGACGTCTGGGACGTCTGGGACGTTAAGGACATATGGGACATTTAGGACGTCTGGGACGTTAGGGACATATTGTAGATCTGGGACGTCTGGGACGTTAGGGACATATAGGACATTAGGACGTCTGGGACGTTAGGGACATATGGAGCATCTGGGACGTTAGGGACATATGGGACATCTGGGACGTCTGGGACGTTATTGAGATATAGGACATATGGTATATCTGGGACGTCTGGGACGTTAAGGATATATGGGACATCTAGGACATCTGGGACGTTAGGGACATATGGGACATCTGGGACGCCTGGGACATTAAGGACATATGGGACATCTGGGACGTCTGGGACGTTATTGAGATATAGGACATATGGTATATCTGGGACGTCTGGGACGTTAAGGATATATGGGACATCTAGGACATCTGGGACGTTAGAGACATATGGGACATCTGGGACGCCTGGGACATTAAGGACATATGGGACATATGGGAAATATGGGACGTCTGGGACGTTAGAGACATATGGGACATCTGGAACGTCTGGGACGTTAAGGGCATATGGGACATCTAGGACGTCTGGGACGTCTGGGACGTTAAGGACATATGTGACATTTAGGGCGGCTGGGACATTAGGGACATATGGGACATATGGGACATCGGGGACGTCTGGGACGTTAAGGACATATGGGACACCTAGGACGTCTGGGACGTCTGAAACGTTAAGGACATATGGGACATTTAGAACGTCTGGAACATTAGGGACATATGGGACATATGGGACATCTAGGACGTCTGGGACGTCTGGGACGTTAGGAACATATGGGACATCTAGGACGTCTGGGACGTTAGGGACATATGGTACATCTAGGACGTCTGAGACGTCTGGGACGTTAGGGACATATGGGACATCTAGGACGTCTGGGACATTAGGGACATATGGGACATTTTGGTCGTCTGGGACGTCTGGGACGTTAAGGACATATGGGACATCTGGGACGTCTGGGACGTTAGGGACATATGGGACATTTAGGACGTCTGGGACGTTAGGGACATATGGAATATCTAGGACGCCTGGGACATTAGGGACATATGGGACATATGGGACATCTGGGACGTCTGGGACGTTAGGGAAATATGGGACATATGGGACATCTGGGACGTCTGGGACGTTAAGGATATATGGGACATTTAGGACGTCTGAGACGTCCGGGGCGTTAAGGACATATGGGACGTTTAGGACGCCTGCCACATTAGGGACATATGGGACATATGGGACATCTAATACGCCTGGGACATTAGGGATATATAAGACCTTTGGGACATCTGGGACGTCTGTTACGTTAGGGACATATGGGTCATCTGGGACGTCTGGGACGTTAAGGACATTTGGGACATCTAGGACGTCTGGGACGTTAGGGACATATGGGACATCTGGGACGTCTGGGACTTTAGGGACATATGGGACATCTGGGACGTTAGGAATATATAGGACATTTAGGACGTCTGTGACGTTAGAGATTTATGGGACATCTAGGACATCTCGGACGTCTGGGACGTTAGGGACATACGGGACAGCTGAGACGTCTGGGACGTTAGAGACATATGCGACATTTAGGACGTATGGGACGTCTGGGACGTTAAGGACATATGGGACATTTAGGACGCCTAGGACGTTAGGGACATATGGAACATATGGGACATTTAAGACGTCTGGGACGTCTGGGACGTTAAGGGCATATGGGACATCTAGGGCGTCTGGGACGTTTGGGACGTTAGGGACATACGGGACATCTGAGACGCCTGGGACATTAGGGACATATGGAACATATGGGACATTTAAGACGTCTGGGACGTCTGGGATGTTAAGGGCATATGGGACATCTAGGGCGTCTGGGACGTCTGGGACGTTATGGACATAAGTGACATTTAGGACGCCTGGGACATTATGGACATATGGGACATATGCGACATCTGGGACGCCTGGGACATTAGGGACATGTGGGACATATGGGACATCTGGGACGTCTGGGACGTTAGGGACATATGGGACATCTAGGACGTCTGGGACGTCTGGGACGTTAGGTACATACGGGACAGCTGGGACCTCTAAAACGTTACGGACATATGGGACATTTAGGACGTCTTGGACGTTAGGGACATATGGAACATCTAGGACGCCTGGGTCATTAGGGACACATGAGACATATGGGACATCTGGGACGTCTGGGACTTTAAGGACATATTGGACATCTAGGACGTCTGGGACGTTAGAAATATATAGGACATCTAGGACGTCTGGGACGTTAGAGACATATGCGACATTTAGGACGTCCGGGACGTCAGGGACGTTAAGGACATATGGGACATTTAGGACGCCTAGGACGTTAGGGAGATATGGGACATATGGGACACCTGAGATGCCTGGGACATTAGAAACATATGGAACATATGGGACATTTGGGACGTCTGGGACGTCTGGGACGTTAAGGGTATATGGGACATCTAGGGCGTCTGGGACGTCTGGGACGTTACGGACATATGGGACATTTAGGACGCCTGGGACATTAGGGACAATGGGAAAAATGCGACATCTGGGACGCCTGGGACATTAGGGACATGTGGGACGTCAGGGACGTTAAGGACATACAGGACAGCTGGGACGTCTGGGACGTTAGGGACATATGGGACATTTAGGACGTCTTGGACGTTAGGGACATATGGAACATCTAGGACGCCTGGGTCATTAGGGACACATGGGACATATGGGACAGCTGGGACGTCTGGGACTTTAAGGACATATGGGACATCTAGGACGTCTGGGACGTCGGGGACGTTAAGGACATATGGGAAATCTGGGACGTCTGGGACGTTAAGGACATAAGGGACATCTAGGACATCTGGGACGTCTGGGACGTTAGGGACATATGGAACATTTAGGACGCCTGGGACATTAGAAACATATGGGACATATGGGACATCTGGGACGTCTGGAACGTTAAGGACATTTGGGACATCTAGGACGTCTGGGAAGTCTGGAACGTTAAGGACATATTCGACATTTAGGACGCCTGGGACATTAGGGACATTTGGGACATATGAGACATCTGGGCCGCCTGGGACATTAAGGACATATGGGACATATTGAACATCTGGGACGTCCGGGACGTTACGGACATATGGGACATCTGGGACGCCTGGGACGTTAAGGACATATGAGACATTTAGGAGGCCTGGGACATTAGGGACATATTTGACATATGGGATATCTGGGACGTCTGGGACGTTAAGGACATATGGGACATCTAGGACGTCTGGGACGTCTGGGACGTTAAGGACATATGGGACATTTAGGACACCCTAGACATTAGGGACATATGGGACATATAGGACATCTGGGACATATGGGACATATGGGAGATCTGGGACGCCTGGGACATTAGGGACATATGAGACATATGGGACATATAATACGCCTGGGACATTAGGGATATATAAGACCTTTGGGTAATCTGGGACGTCTGGGACGTTAGGGACATATGGGACATCTGGGACGTTAGAAATATATAGGACATCTAGGACGTCTGTGACGTTAGAGACATATGGTACATCTAGGACATCTCGGACGTCTGGGACGGTAGGGACATATGCGACATTTAGGACGTCCGGGAAGTCAGGGACGTTAAGGACATATGGGACATTTAGGACGCCTAGGACATTAGGGACATATGGGACATATGGGACATCTGAGACGCCTGGGACATTAGGGACATGTGGAACATATGCGACATTTGGGACGTCTGGGACGTCTGGGACGTTAAAGGCATATGGGACATCTAGGGCGTCTGGGACGTCTGGGACGTTATGGACATATAGGACATTTAGGACGCCTGGGACATTAGGGACATATGCGACATCTGGGACGCCTGGGACATTAGGGACATGTGGGACATATGGGACGTTAGGGACATATGGGACATCTAGGACGTCTGGGACGTCAGGGACGTTAGGGACATACGGGACAGCTGGGACATCTGGGACGTTAGGGACATATGGGACATTTAGGACGTCTTGGACGTTAGGGACATATGGAACATCTAGGACGCCTGGGTCATTAGGGACACATGGGACATATGGGACATCTGAGACGTCTGGGACTTTAAGGACATATGGGACATCTAGGACGTCTGGGACGTCTGGGACGTTAAGGACATATGGGACATTTAGGACGCCTGGGACGTTAGGGACATATGAAACATCTGGGACGTTAGGGACATATGGAACATCTGGGACGTCTGGGACGTTAGGGATATATGGGACATCTAGGACGTCTGGGACATTAGGGGACATATGGGACATCTGGGACGTCTGGGACGTTAGGGACATATGGTACATCTGGCACGTCTGGGACGTTAAGGACATATGGGACATCTAGGACGTCTGGGACGTCTGGGACGTTAAGGACATATGGGACATTTAGGACGCCTGGGACATTAGGGACATATGGGACATATGGGACATCTGGGACGCCTGGGACATTAGGGACATATGGGACATATGGGACATCTGGGACGTCTGGGACGTTAGTTACATATGGGACATCTGGGACGTCTGGGACGTTAAGGACATATGGGACATCTGGCACGTCTGGGATGCTAGGGACATATGGGACATCTGGGACGTCTGGGACGTTAAGGACATATGGGACATCTAGGACGTCTGGGACGTCTGGGACGTTAAGGACATATGGGACATCTAGGGCGTCTGGGACGTCTGGGACGTTAGGTACCAATGGGACATCTGGGACGTCTGGGACGTTAAGGACATATGAGACATCTACGACATCTGTTACGTCTGGGACGTTAGGGATATATGGAACATCTAGGACGCCTGGGATATTAGAAACATATGAAACATATGGGACATCTGGGACGTCTGGGACGTTAAGGACATTTGGGACATCTAGGACGTCTGGGACGTCTGGGACGTTAAGGATATCTGGGACATTTAGGACGCCCTGGACATTAGGGACATATGGGAGGTCTGGGACGCCTGGGACATTAGGGATATATGAGACATATAGGACATCTGGGACGTCTAGGACGTTATTGACATATGGACATCTGGGACGTCTGGGACGTTAAGGATGTAAGGGACACCTAGGACGTCTGGGACGTTAGGGACATATGGGAGATCTTGGACGTCTGGGACGTTAGGGACATATGGAACATCTGGGACGTTAGGGACATATGGGACATCTGGGACGTCTGGGACGTTAGGGAAATATAGGACATATGAGATATCTGAAACGTCAGGGACGTTAAGGATATATGGGACATCTAGGATGTCTGGGACGTTAGGGAAATATGGGACATTTGGGACGCCTGGGACATTAAGGACATATGGGACATATGGGACATATGGGACGTCTGGGACGTTAGAGACATATGGGACATCTGGGACGTCTGGGACGTTAAGGACATATGGGACATTTAGGACGTCTAGGACGTCTGGGACGTTAAGGACATATGGGACATTTAGGGCGCCTGGGACATTAGGGACATATGGGACAAATGGGACATCTGGGACGTCTGAAACGTTAAGAACATATGAGACATTTAAAACGTCTGGGACATTAGGGACATATGGGACATATGGGACATCTGGGACGCCTGGGACATTAGGGACATATAAGACATATGGGACATCTGGGACGTCTGGGACGTTAAGGACATATGGGACATCTGGGACGTCTGAGACGTTAGAAACATATGGAACATCTGGTACGTCTAGGACGTTAGGGACATATAGGACATCTAGGACGTCTGAGACGTCTGGGACGTTAGGGACATATGGGACATCTAGGACGTCTGGGACGTTAGGGACATATGGGACATCTAGGACGTCTGAGACGTCTGGGACGTTAGGGACATATGGGACATCTAGGACGTCTGGGACATTAGGGACATATGGGACATTTAGGACATCTGAGACGTCTGGGACGTTAAGGACATATGGGACATCTGGGACGTCTGGGACGTTAGGGACATATGGGACATTTAGGACGTCTGGGACGTTAGGGACATATGGAATATCTAGGACGCCTGGGACATTATTGACATATGGGACATATGCGACATCTGGGACGTCTGGTAAGTTAGGGACATATGAAACATCTGGGACGACTGGGACGTTAAGGACATATGGGACATCTAGGACGTCTGGGACGTCCGGGACGTTAAGGACATATGGGACATTTAGGACGCCTGGCACATTAGGGACATATGGGACATATGGGACATTTAATACGCCTGGGACATTAGGGATATATAAGACCTTTGGGACATCTGGGACGTCTGGGACGTTAGGGACGTATGGGTCATTTGGGACGTCTGGGACGTTAAGGACATATGGGACATCTAGGACGTCTGGGACGTTAGGGACATATGGGACATCTGGGACGACTGGGACTTTAGGGACATATTGGACATCTGGGACGTTAGGAACATATAGGACATCTAGGACGTCTGTGACGTTAGAGACATACGGGACATTTAGGACGCCTGGGATATTAGGGACATATGGCACATTTAGGACGGTTTGGACGTTATTAACATATGGAACATCTAGGACGCCTGGAACATTAGGGACACATGGGACATATGGGACATTTGGGACGTCTAGGACGTTAAGGACATATGGGACATCTAGGACGTCTGGGACGTCTGGGACGTTAAGGACATATGGGACATTTAGGACGCCTGGGACATTAGGGACATTTGGGACATAAGGGAGATCTGGGACGCCTGGGACATTAGGGACAGATGGGACACATAGGACATCTGGGACGTTATGGACATATGGGACATTTAGGACGCCTGGGATATTAGGGACATATGGGACATATGCGACATCTGGGACGCCTGGGACATTAGGGACATATGGCACATTTAGGACGGTTTGGTCGGTAGGAACATATGGAACATCTAGGACGCCTGGGACATTAGGGACACATGGGACATATGGGACATTTGGGGGGACGTTAAGGACATATGGGACATCTAGGACGTCTGGGACGTCTGGGACGTTAAGGACATATGGGACATTTAGGACGCCTGGGACATTAGGGACATTTGGGACATATGGGATCTCTGGGACGCCTGGGACATTAGGGACAGATGGGACATATAGGACATCTGGGACGTCTGGGACGTTAGGGACATATGGGACATCTGGGACGTCTGGGACGTTAAGGATATAAGGGACATCTAGGACGTCTGGGGCGTTAGGGACATATGTGAGATCTGGGACGTCTGGGACGTTAGGGACATATAGGACATCTAGGACGTCTGGGACGTTAGGGACATATGGAACATCTGGGACGTTAGGGACATATGGGACATCTGGGACGTCTGGGACGTTATTGAGATATAGGACATATGGGATATCTGGGACGTCTGGGACGTTAAGGATATATGGGACATCTAGGACGTCTGGGACGTTAGGGACATATGGGACATTTGGGACGCCTGGGACATTAAGGACATATGGAGCATCTAAGACGTTAGAGACATATGCGACATCTGGGACGTCTGGGACGTAAAGGACATATGTCACATCTAGGACGTCTGGGACGTCTGGGACGTTATGGACATATGGGACATTTATGGCGCCTGGGACGTCTGAAACTTTAAGTACATATGGGACATTTAAAACGTCTGGGACATTAGGGACATATGGGACATATGGGACATCTGGGACGCCTGGAACATTAGGGACATATGAGACATATGGGACATCTGGGACGTCTGGGACGTTAAGGACATATGGGACATCTAGGACGTCTGGGACGTCTGAAACTTTAAGTACATATGGGACATTTAAAAACGTCTGGGACATTAGGGACATATGGGACATCTGGGACGCCTGGAACATTAGGGACATATGAGACATATGGGACATCTGGGACGTCTGAGACGTTAGGGAGATATGGGACATCTGGGACGTCTGGGACGTTAGGGACATATAGGACATCTAGGACGTCTGAGACGTCTGGGACGTTAGGGACATATGGGACATTTAGGACGCCTGGGATATTAGGGACATATGGGACATATGCGACATCTGGGACGCCTGGGACATTAGGGACATATGGCACATTTAGGACGGTTTGGACGTTAGGAACATATGGAACATCTAGGACGCCTGGGACATTAGGGACACATGGGACATATGGGACATTTGGGACGTCTGGGACGTTAAGGACATATGGGACATCTGGGACGTCTGGGACGTCTGGGACGTTATTGAGATATAGGACACATGGGATATCTGGGACGTCTGGGACGTTAAGGATATATGGGACATTTGGGACGCCTGGGACATAATGGACATATGGGACGTCTGGGACGTTAGAGACATATGAGACATCTGGGACGTCTGGGACGTTAAGGGCATATGTCACATCTAGGATGTCTGGGACGTCTGGGACGTTAAGGACATATGGGTCATTTAGGGCGCCTGGGACATTAGGGACCTATGGGACATATGGGACATCTGGGACGTCTGGGACGTTAAGGACATATGGGACATCTAGGACGTCTGGGACGTCTAAAACTTTAAGTACATATGGGACATTTAAAACGTCTGGGACATTAGGGACATATGGGACATATGGGACATCTGGGACGCCTGGAACATTAGGGACATATGAGACATGTGGGACATCTGGGACGTCTGGGACGTTAAGGACATATGGGACATCTGGGACGTCTGGAACGTTAAGGACATTTGGGACATCTAGGACGTCTGGGAAGTCTGAAACGTTAAGGACATATTCGACATTTAGGACGCCTGGGACATTAGGGACATTTGGGACATATGAGACATCTGGGCCGCCTGGGACATTAAGGACATATGGGACATATTGAACATCTGGGACGTCCGGGACGTTACGGACATATGGGACATCTGGACGCCTGGGACGTTAAGGACATATGAGACATTTAGGAGGCCTGGGACATTAGGGACATATGGGACATATGGAATATCTGGGACATCTGGGACGTTAAGGACATATGGGACATCTAGGACGTCTGGGACGTCTGGGACGTGTTACGGTATAAATTCATCAGTTTGACAATGATCAAAATTATTGTCCAAAATCGGGTACAAAACTACAGGGTTCGCCGGTTTTCCCTAGAAAACAGATCTTAATGTGCTGGAGCAGATTTTTGTTGCTCCGGTTACGCGCACTTAACTCAGTCGGGGAAGGCGTGGTTCGAAGACTTAAATGAAAAGCCGACGGGGTACTTACCCTAAGCTTGCTTAAGAGAATTGCCAAAAGGACGCCACTTGCTTTTAAAAAGGGGTTGCTTACGTGAATAAAGCAAGAACTCACGAAGCTATAAGGAGGTCCTCGCCTCGCTGTCCAAGCATCCACCGAGTCCTTCAGGAAGAACACCAAGATGTGGCCATACACAACGCTTACCTTGAGGCGCACCCTTACTAAACTAGAACAAAAAAACACTAACACTAGCCCCAGAGCTTGGGCTTGCTTATCAAAAAGGCGTACTTTCAGCTTACAATGCAAATTACACTCGGCCTTTGCCACACTGGATCAAATGATGACCCAGAAGGGGTCCAGACCCTCAACAAATAATCAAATTGACTTTAATGGATTTATTAATTAGGGAATTAAAGTTTACACAAATCTTTACATTAATAAAAATCACCCGGAGGCGAATTTAAACTTAATAAAACGAAAAGACACATCCTATATGAACATGAAAGGGATCCCACGCAAAGTTACCCTATGGTCTAAATATATGGTTACACAACGGACAAAACGAAATAGCTTACAGGGGTGAGGCCCCCTGATTGGTAATAACAAAGCAAAACCATCGGGCTTACGTTTAAATAACGTGCGCCAATCTTTACGAACTCTTGAAGAACCACACACAATTATAGTCCGCACATTAATTAGGCACAATTGGAGTAATACATAGCTCCTACCTGATAGCTGTAAGTACGGTCGTTCGTTTCGGCTATAACCTCGTCCTCGGCGAAGCTTGGAAGGCGTTGCAGAAGTGCAGAAAGGGCTGGAGCCGGACCTGGCCGTGGCTTAACGCCGACCGGCACTCAAAACGCACTGGGATGAAATGGCACAACGAAATCGGAGTTTTCACAGATGCAACCAGAGCACTACGATGATGACACGCGGTGGGCCTCACTTCGATTATGATTTACTCAACGTTGGTAATTTAAAAATGCAGTATGCAAATGGTTTTTCCCCACAAAGGCACGGGAAACCGTTAATCACAAGCTTAGAGATGCCGTCTCAAATCGTGTCTGCAAATGATGCAAAATTCTTCCCCTGGGAAGAAAAAAACTGTAGGAGACGAATCGGCTTACTTTTACCAACGCTAACTGAAATAATTGCCCACCGCGCGTGTCTTTCTTAATACTCCGCAGGAGTCAACAGTCGTTCCAAAGGTTTAAGCGGAACTCACTAACTTAACAAGAAAACACTCGCGCAAATCAGTGCAGCCCCCGGCTTCCGAAGGCCGGGGAAGTGCAAAACTTTACACACTGACTTCTGTAAGTGTCGGATACTGATTGAAATTTCAAATGGGGCTCTGCCTGAAGAATACGACGGAAAAGAGTTTAGAACTCCGAAATTAATACTTTTAAATGCATCATTCCCTAAGGAGTTATCAATTTTTATTTCCTTCACACAAAGCTCGGTCATCAAGGAACGTTCTAGAAAGAATTCCTGGCTAACCAGCGAATCTCAAAAGTATTAAGTTACAAGGTCAGCTTTTACGAACTTCGGGCGTTGAAGTCAATAACAGGAAATTTCCAAGGGTAGCATAATGCGCTATTGCCAAAACAAAAGTAATCCCAAAGCCTAATTTCTTGGTGCGTGGAACAAGGAAGGGTTGTTCAGAATTGATTAGCTGCATACGGATTTGAAGAATTTGCAATTACAACGACGCCGAGCAGTCGCGAAACATGACGCAATTGGTATATGAAACGGAAACGTTCATCAAGAAAAGAATTACAATATCTATGTTTGTTTTGAATTTAAAAAGAGAACGCTTACGGGACGAGTTCTACGGACCGTGAACGCATCAGTGTTTGGGCCAAATTATATTTAAAATGTAGCTTTCAGATCCAGGGTTAAACTTTAGGCAGGGCCGTCTTCAGAAATTTTACATAGAATAATTTCAGCTTAAATGCACCAATAACACCCAATCGTGGAATTGATAACAAGGATAGTTTAATGACGTCAAAATCACTTAACACCCCCCTTACTAGAGGTCAATTTCTTAAATTGATCCTTAGTACAACTAAAGAAGTTACTTAAAGAATAGCCTAACCTAGGTGCGGATTGAGATAGCCGTCACTACTCGGGATCCCAACCACGCGATGACGAATAGCGTCAAGGACAGAGTGAGAAGGAAGAAGGATTTGCCAAAAAGACCGGTTACGCCGGTGGAAATTACGTAAAACCCCAATTAGGTACTGACGGTTCGGTGAAGCCTAGAACACCCCTCCCCGGACCAGGGAATCGGGCGACAAATACAAAATATAAGTGTCCCAACAGGAGGGTACTCCGCCAGGGGTCCCATTCGACTTGGCGATCGAAACTCAACATCAAAAGTGTTCAAGAACATAAAGCACGGACCACTCCACCCCGGTAAAAAGTGGTGCCCACATCTCAAAATAATACCGACCATGGCCGAGCGACGATGGCACGCGTCTATGGGGTGACGGGTAAGCAAGGCGACCGGACCCACTGCCTACTCACTATCCGGCCCCATGACACGGTTTAAAGGGAAAAGTGCCAAAGGCAAAACGGGTGAGGACAATGACAGGTGTCGCCGGACACACGGTAAAGGGAGGATAGAACGAAAGAAGAAAGATGAGAGAGAAGAGTTGACATCCCACCTGGGAAGTTGTTTTGCTCTTGAAAGAGCTTGTCATAATAGGGTATAAGTCATCACTGTGCACTCTTCCGTCCAACCTACCAATCGAACACAGGGGTACGAAGCCCCAAGGTTCGCAGCCTAACTCTCGAAGACGCGTTGAAGAGGGCACGCGAGGCGTCACGGGATCAGCCTCTTGTGTTTGTCCCACAGCAACAAACGATCAAAGAAAGGGGTAGCCACGAACGACAGGAGTCTCGAAGGCCTTGAAGGCCGCCTAGCCTAAACTAACCTATCCTATTCTAATGAAACGAACAATTATATACAACAGTAAGTCACACATGGTTAATTCATTATGACTTGGGATTGTCAAGGAAAAGAAAACTAAGTCCACCGAAATCCTCAATCGATGACGATGCCGAAAGCCAAATCGTCTCTGAATTCGCATAATGCGGGACCGAAAATGACTCCAACACCGAACACCAAAAGAAAATCCGGAAAAACAAAGTCTCCAACAAATGTCAAACCTAAAATTCACTAAAGACACAACGTGCGAACAGCCTGGCCTTGACCGTCACACGAAGCTCAAAAGCTAACAACGAAATCGCTCCTCCCAAAGTCCAAAGGGCAGGAATACGATGCATGGCCTAAAGCCATCAAAAGTCTTCAACGAAAAAGTCTTTCCCAAAATCCAAAGGGCAAAGACACCTAAAGTGACAACCTAAAGTCATCAAAACAAAATTCGGTAGGTGACGACAGATCGTCCATAAATAAGTTACTTAAACACAACGACAACAGGCGACTAAATCGCAACATACTTCAACATGGTAAACTACTAAGTCAATAAATGAAAAACGTACGACGGAAAGTGTACACGACACTACAACAGGTGTTGATGCACGCGACGAAATCAGCAAACGAAGTTGGGCGATGCACGATAGAAATGAAAACGAAATAGGAGTCAATCAAAAAAATACTACGCCAATCCAACTAAGATGGTTTGAGAGATATTACAAATTCGCATAAAGCGGATCTCACAAACACACCAGCACAAAACCACATCCTAACAACAAACCAATAAAGAATAAGGAAAACGAAATGATTTCCAACTCGTTAACGAACAACAACGCGGCACCACATCAAAGGATGACAACAAAAAAGTCAACATCGGTAATCTAAATGCGTCAATGTCGATAAACTCTACTAACTTCAACTTAAATTTGGAATAGCACAATAAAATTTCAAATTAGCTGAAGGCTAAACACAATCAACAATAAATGAATTGAAAAAAAGTTCGAGACCTTTCAAAAATTTCAGAGTTTTCACGAAAAAGACTAAAAAACACGGTTTACTTAATGATCCCTACTAAAAGAAACGATTGCATCAAAAAGAGTGGCTCCAAAATGTGCCTTAGCACAGAAAAGAAAATGTTGAAATATTAAACACGAAAAAAACACAAAAATCCCGCGAAAAATCCCGGGAAAAACAATGTTTGGTATATCAAAGGGGTAGCAAGGAACTCATTTACTAAAAGAAAACATATAAGATACGCGTCCTGATATGGAAAAAACACGTTTCCAAATTTCAAAGTCCTAAAAAGTCAAGTTTTCATGAAAAATACTGGAAAAAACTATATGACGTTAATGCCAAACACTAAAATGAAGCTGTATGACAAGAAAAGAAACACAAAAACAATGCCCTAAAGGCGTTATCGACAAAAACAAAGCCACACGTTGGGATAGCCAGTTTAACTGTTACGGTATAAATTCATCAGTTTGACAATGATCAAAATTATTGTCCAAAATCGGGTACAAACTACAGGGTTCGCCGGTTTTCCCTAGAAAACAGATCTTAATGTGCTGGAGCAGATTTTGTTGCTCCGGTTACGCGCACTTAACTCAGTCGGGAAGGCGTGGTTCGAAGACTTAAATGAAAAGCCGACGGGGTACTTACCCTAAGCTTGCTTAAGAGAATTGCCAAAAGGACGCCACTTGCTTTTAAAAAGGGGTTGCTTACGTGAATAAAGCAAGAACTTCACGAAGCTATAAGGAGGTCCTCGCCTCGCTGTCCAAGCATCCACCGAGTCTTCAGGAAGAACACCAAGAGTGGCCATACACAACGACTTACCTTGAGGCACACCCTTACTAAATAGTAACAAAAAAACACTAACACTAGCCCAGAGCTTGGGGCTTGCTTATCAAAAAGGCGTACTTTCAGCTTTACAATGCAAATTACACTCGGCCTTTGCCACACTGGATCAAATGATGACCCAGAAGGGGTCCAGACCTCAACAAATAATCAAATTGACTTTAATGGATTTATTAATTAGGGAATTAAAGTTTACACAAATCTTTACATTAATAAAAATCACCCGGAGGCGAATTTAAACTTAATAAAACGAAAAGACACATCCTATATGAACATGAAAGGGATCCCACGCAAAGTTACCCTATGGTCTAAATATATGGTTACACAACGGACAAAACGAAATAGCTTACAGGGGTGAGGCCCCTGATTGGTAATAAACAAAGCAAAACATGGGCTTACGTTTAAATAACGTGCGCAATCTTTACGAACTCTTGAAGAACACACACAATTATAGTCGCACATTAATTAGGCACAATTGGAGTAATACATAGCTCCTACCTGATAGCTGTAAGTACGTCGTTCGTTTCGGCTATAACCTCGTCCTCGGCGAAGCTTGGAAGGCGTTGCAGAAGTGCAGAAAGGGCTGGAGCCGGACCTGGCCGTGGCTTAACGCCGACCGGCACTCAAAACGCACTGGGATGAAATGGCACAACGAAATCGGAGTTTTCACAGATGCAACCAGAGCACTACGATGATGACACGCGGTGGGCCTCACTTCGATTATGATTTACTCAACGTTGGTAATTTAAAAATGCAGTATGCAAATGGTTTTTCCCCACAAAGGCACGGGAAACCGTTAATCACAAGCTTAGAGATGCCGTCTCAAATCGTGTCTGCAAATGATGCAAAATTCTTCCCCTGGGAAGAAAAAAACTGTAGGAGACGAATCGGCTTACTTTTACCAACGCTAACTGAAATAATTGCCCACCGCGCGTGTCTTTCTTAATACTCCGCAGGAGTCAACAGTCGTTCCAAAGGTTTAAGCGGAACTCACTAACTTAACAAGAAAACACTCGCGCAAATCAGTGCAGCCCCCGGCTTCCGAAGGCCGGGGAAGTGCAAAACTTTACACACTGACTTCTGTAAGTGTCGGATACTGATTGAAATTTCAAATGGGGCTCTGCCTGAAGAATACGACGGAAAAGAGTTTAGAACTCCGAAATTAATACTTTTAAATGCATCATTCCCTAAGGAGTTATCAATTTTTATTTCCTTCACACAAAGCTCGGTCATCAAGGAACGTTCTAGAAAGAATTCCTGGCTAACCAGCGAATCCCAAAAGTATTAAGTTACAAGGTCAGCTTTTACGAACTTCGGGCGTTGAAGTCAATAACAGGAAATTTCCAAGGGTAGCATAATGCGCTATTGCCAAAACAAAAGTAATCCCAAAGCCTAATTTCTTGGTGCGTGGAACAAGGAAGGGTTGTTCAGAATTGATTAGCTGCATACGGATTTGAAGAATTTGCAATTACAACGACGCCGAGCAGTCGCGAAACATGACGCAATTGGTATATGAAACGGAAACGTTCATCAAGAAAAGAATTACAATATCTATGTTTGTTTTGAATTTAAAAAGAGAACGCTTACGGGACGAGTTCTACGGACCGTGAACGCATCAGTGTTTGGGCCAAATTATATTTAAAATGTAGCTTTCAGATCCAGGGTTAACCTTTAGGCAGGGCCGTCTTCAGAAATTTTACATAGAATAATTTCAGCTTAAATGCACCAATAACACCCAATCGTGGAATTGATAACAAGGATAGTTTAATGACGTCAAAATCACTTAACAGACGTTAAGGACATATGGGACATTTAGGACGCCCTGGACATTAGGGACATATGGGACATATAGGACATCTGGGACATATGGGACATATGGGAGGTCTGGGACGTTAAGGATATATGGGACATCTAGGACATCTGGGACGTTAGAGACATATGGGACATCTGGGACGCCTGGGACATTAAGGACATATGGGACATATGGGAAATATGGGACGTCTGGGACGTTAGAGACATATGGGACATCTGGAACGTCTGGGACGTTAAGGGCATATGGGACATCTAGGACGTCTGGGACGTCTGGGACGTTAAGGACATATGTGACATTTAGGGCGGCTGGGACATTTGGGACATATGGGACATATGGGACATCGGGGACGTCTGGGACGTTAAGGACATATGGGACACCTAGGACGTCTGGGACGTCTGAAACGTTAAGGACATATGGGACATTTAGAACGTCTGGAACATTAGGGACATATGGGACATATGGGACATCTAGGACGTCTGGGACGTCTGGGACGTTAGGAACATATGGGACATCTAGGACGTCTGAGACGTCTGGGACGTTAGGGACATATGGGACATCTAGGACGTCTGGGACATTAGGGACATATGGGACATTTTGGTCGTCTGGGACGTCTGGGACGTTAAGGACATATGGGACATCTGGGACGTCTGGGACGTTAGGGACATATGGGACATTTAGGACGTCTGGGACGTTAGGGACATATGGAATATCTAGGACGCCTGGGACATTAGGGACATATGGGACATATGGGACATCTGGGACGTCTGGGACGTTAGGGAAATATGGGACATATGGGACATCTGGGACGTCTGGGACGTTAAGGATATATGGGACATTTAGGACGTCTGAGACGTCCGGGGCGTTAAGGACATATGGGACGTTTAGGACGCCTGCCACATTAGGGACATATGGGACATATGGGACATCTAATACGCCTGGGACATTAGGGATATATAAGACCTTTGGGACATCTGGGACGTCTGTTACGTTAGGGACATATGGGTCATCTGGGACGTCTGGGACGTTAAGGACATTTGGGACATCTAGGACGTCTGGGACGTTAGGGACATATGGGACATCTGGGACGTCTGGGACTTTAGGGACATATGGGACATCTGGGACGTTAGGAATATATAGGACATTTAGGACGTCTGTGACGTTAGAGATTTATGGGACATCTAGGACATCTCGGACGTCTGGGACGTTAGGGACATACGGGACAGCTGAGACGTCTGGGACGTTAAGGACATATGGGACATTTAGGACGCCTAGGACGTTAGGGACATATGGAACATATGGGACATTTAAGACGTCTGGGACGTCTGGGACGTTAAGGGCATATGGGACATCTAGGGCGTCTGGGACGTCTGGGACGTTAGGGACATACGGGACATCTGAGACACCTGGGACATTAGGGACATATGGAACATATGGGACATTTAAGACGTCTGGGACGTCTGGGACGTTAAGGGCATATGGGACATCTAGGGCGTCTGGGACGTCTGGGACGTTATGGACATAAGTGACATTTAGGACGCCTGGGACATTATGGACATATGGGATATATGCGACATCTGGGACGCCTGGGACATTAGGGACATGTGGGACATATGGGACATCTGGGACGTCTGGGACGTTAGGGACATATGGGACATCTAGGACGTCTGGGACGTCTGGGACGTTAGGTACATACGGGACAGCTGGGACCTCTAAAACGTTACGGACATATGGGACATTTAGGACGTCTTGGACGTTAGGGACATATGGAACATCTAGGACGCCTGGGTCATTAGGGACACATGAGACATATGGGACATCTGGGACGTCTGGGACTTTAAGGACATATTGGACATCTAGGACGTCTGGGACGTTAGAAATATATAGGACATCTAGGACGTCTGGGACGTTAGAGACATATGCGACATTTAGGACGTCCGGGACGTCAGGGACGTTAAGGACATATGGGACATTTAGGACGCCTAGGACGTTAGGGAGATATGGGACATATGGGACACCTGAGATGCCTGGGACATTAGAAACATATGGAACATATGGGACATTTGGGACGTCTGGGACGTCTGGGACGTTAAGGGTATATGGGACATCTAGGGCGTCTGGGACGTCTGGGACGTTACGGACATATGGGACATTTAGGACGCCTGGGACATTAGGGACAATGGGAAAAATGCGACATCTGGGACGCCTGGGACATTAGGGACATGTGGGACGTCAGGGACGTTAAGGACATACAGGACAGCTGGGACGTCTGGGACGTTAGGGACATATGGGACATTTAGGACGTCTTGGACGTTAGGGACATATGGAACATATGGGACATCTGGGACGTCTGGAACGTTAAGGACATTTGGGACATCTAGGACGTCTGGGAAGTCTGGAACGTTAAGGACATATTCGACATTTAGGACGCCTGGGACATTAGGGACATTTGGGACATATGAGACATCTGGGCCGCCTGGGACATTAAGGACATATGGGACATATTGAACATCTGGGACGTCCGGGACGTTACGGACATATGGGACATCTGGGACGCCTGGGACGTTAAGGACATATGAGACATTTAGGAGGCCTGGGACATTAGGGACATATTTGACATATGGGATATCTGGGACGTCTGGGACGTTAAGGACATATGGGACATCTAGGACGTCTGGGACGTCTGGGACGTTAAGGACATATGGGACATTTAGGACACCCTAGACGTTAGGGACATATGGGACATATAGGACATCTGGGACATATGGGACATATGGGAGATCTGGGACGCCTGGGACATTAGGGACATATGAGACATATGGGACATATAATACGCCTGGGACATTAGGGATATATAAGACCTTTGGGTAATCTGGGACGTCTGGGACGTTAGGGACATATGGGACATCTGGGACGTTAGAAATATATAGGACATCTAGGACGTCTGTGACGTTAGAGACATATGGTACATCTAGGACATCTCGGACGTCTGGGACGTTAGGGACATATGCGACATTTAGGACGTCCGGGAAGTCAGGGACGTTAAGGACATATGGGACATTTAGGACGCCTAGGACATTAGGGACATATGGGACATATGGGACATCTGAGACGCCTGGGACATTAGGGACATGTGGAACATATGGGACATTTGGGACGTCTGGGACGTCTGGGACGTTAAAGGCATATGGGACATCTAGGGCGTCTGGGACGTCTGGGACGTTATGGACATATAGGACATTTAGGACGCCTGGGACATTAGGGACATATGCGACATCTGGGACGCCTGGGACATTAGGGACATGTGGGACATATGGGACGTTAGGGACATATGGGACATCTAGGACGTCTGGGACGTCAGGGACGTTAGGGACATACGGGACAGCTGGGACATCTGGGACGTTAGGGACATATGGGACATTTAGGACGTCTTGGACGTTAGGGACATATGGAACATCTAGGACGCCTGGGTCATTAGGGACACATGGGGCATATGGGACATCTGAGACGTCTGGGACTTTAAGGACATATGGGACATCTAGGACGTCTGGGACGTCTGGGACGTTAAGGACATATGGGACATTTAGGACGCCTGGGACGTTAGGGACATATAAGACATCTAGGACGTCTGGGACTTTAGGGACATATGAAACATCTGGGACGTTAGGGACATATGGAACATCTGGGACGTCTGGGACGTTAGGGATATATGGGACATCTAGGACGTCTGGGACATTAGGGACATATGGGACATCTGGGACGTCTGGGACGTTAGGGACATATGGTACATCTGGCACGTCTGGGACGTTAAGGACATATGGGACATCTAGGACGTCTGGGACGTCTGGGACGTTAAGGACATATGGGACATTTAGGACGCCTGGGACATTAGGGACATATGGGACATATGGGACATCTGGGACGCCTGGGACATTAGGGACATATGGGACATATGGGACATCTGGGACGTCTGGGACGTTAGTTACATATGGGACATCTGGGACGTCTGGGACGTTAAGGACATATGGGACATCTGGCACGTCTGGGATGCTAGGGACATATGGGGCATCTGGGACGTCTGGGACGTTAAGGACATATGGGACATCTAGGACGTCTGGGACGTCTGGGACGTTAAGGACATATGGGACATCTAGGGCGTCTGGGACGTCTGGGACGTTAGGTACCAATGGGACATCTGGGACGTCTGGGACGTTAAGGACATATGAGACATCTAGGACATCTGTTACGTCTGGGACGTTAGGGATATATGGAACATCTAGGACGCCTGGGATATTAGAAACATATGAAACATATGGGACATCTGGGACGTCTGGGACGTTAAGGACATTTGGGACATCTAGGACGTCTGGGACGTCTGGGACGTTAAGGATATCTGAGACATTTAGGACGCCCTGGACATTAGGAACATATGGGAGGTCTGGGACGCCTGGGACATTAGGGATATATGGGACATATAGGACATCTGGGACGTCTAGGACGTTATTGACATATGGGACATCTGGGACGTCTGGGACGTTAAGGATGTAAGGGACACCTAGGACGTCTGGGACGTTAGGGACATATGGGAGATCTTGGACGTCTGGGACGTTAGGGACATATTGAACATCTGGGACGTTAGGGACATATGGGACATCTGGGACGTCTGGGACGTTAGGGAAATATAGGACATATGAGATATCTGAAACGTCAGGGACGTTAAGGATATATGGGACATCTAGGATGTCTGGGACGTTAGGGAAATATGGGACATTTGGGACGCCTGGGACATTAAGGACATATGGGACATATGGGACATATGGCACGTCTGGGACGTTAGAGACATATGGGACATCTGGGACGTCTGGGACGTTAAGGACATATGGGACATTTAGGACGTCTAGGACGTCTGGGACGTTAAGGACATATGGGACATTTAGGGCGCCTGGGACATTAGGGACATATGGGACAAATGGGACATCTGGGACGTCTGAAACGTTAAGGACATATGAGACATTTAAAACGTCTGGGACATTAGGGACATATGGGACATATGGGACATCTGGGACGCCTGGGACATTAGGGACATATAAGACATATGGGACATCTGGGACGTCTGGGACGTTAAGGACATATGGGACATCTGGGACGTCTGAGACGTTAGAAACATATGGGACATCTGGTACGTCTAGGACGTTAGGGACATATAGGACATCTAGGACGTCTGAGACGTCTGGGACGTTAGGGACATATGGGACATCTAGGACGTCTGGGACGTTAGGGACATATGGGACATCTAGGACGTCTGAGACGTCTGGGACGTTAGGGACATATGGGACATCTAGGACGTCTGGGACATTAGGGACATATGGGACATTTAGGACATCTGAGACGTCTGGGACGTTAAGGACATATGGGACATCTGGGACGTCTGGGACGTTAGGGACATATGGGACATTTAGGACGTCTGGGACGTTAGGGACATATGGAATATCTAGGACGCCTGGGACATTATTGACATATCTGACATATGGGACATCTGGGACGTCTGGGAAGTTAGGGACATATGAAACATCTGGGACGACTGGGACGTTAAGGACATATGGGACATCTAGGACGTCTGGGACGTCCGGGACGTTAAGGACATATGGGACATTTAGGACGCCTGGCACATTAGGGACATATGGGACATATGGGACATTTAATACGCCTGGGACATTAGGGATATATAAGACCTTTGGGACATCTGGGACGTCTGGGACGTTAGGGACATTTGGGACATATGAGACATCTGGGCCGCCTGGGACATTAAGGACATATGGGACATATTGAACATCTGGGACGTCCGGGACGTTACGGACATATGGGACATCTGGGACGCCTGGGACGTTAAGGACATATGAGACATTTAGGAGGCCTGGGACATTAGGGACATATTTGACATATGGGATATCTGGGACGTCTGGGACGTTAAGGACATATGGGACATCTAGGACGTCTGGGACGTCTTGGACGTTAAGGACATATGGGACATTTAGGACACCCTAGACATTAGGGACATATGGGACATATAGGACATCTGGGACATATGGGACATATGGGAGATCTGGGACGCCTGGGACATTAGGGACATTTGGGACATATGAGACATCTGGGCCGCCTGGGACATTAAGGACATATGGGACATATTGAACATCTGGGACGTCCGGGACGTTACGGACATATGGGACATCTGGGACGCCTGGGACGTTAAGGACATATGAGACATTTAGGAGGCCTGGGACATTAGGGACATATTTGACATATGGGATATCTGGGACGTCTGGGACGTTAAGGACATATGGGACATCTAGGACGTCTGGGACGTCTGGGACGTTAAGGACATATGGGACATTTAGGACACCCTAGACATTAGGGACATATGGGACATATAGGACATCTGGGACATATGGGACATATGGGAGATCTGGGACGCCTGGGACATTAGGGACATATGAGACATATGGGACATATAATACGCCTGGGACATTAGGGATATATAAGACCTTTGGGTAATCTGGGACGTCTGGGACGTTAGGGACATATGGGACATCTGGGACGTTAGAAATATATAGGACATCTAGGACGTCTGTGACGTTAGAGACATATGGTACATCTAGGACATCTCGGACGTCTGGGACGTTAGGGACATATGCGACATTTAGGACGTCCGGGAAGTCAGGGACGTTAAGGACATATGGGACATTTAGGACGCCTAGGACATTAGGGACATATGGGACATATGGGACATCTGAGACACCTGGGACATTAGGGACATGTGGAACATATGGGACATTTGGGACGTCTGGGACGTCTGGGACGTTAAAGGCATATGGGACATCTAGGGCGTCTGGGACGTCTGGGACGTTATGGACATATAGGACATTTAGGACGCCTGGGACATTAGGGACATATGCGACATCTGGGACGCCTGGGACATTAGGGACATGTGGGACATATGGGACGTTAGGGACATATGGGACATCTAGGACGTCTGGGACGTCAGGGACGTTAGGGACATACGGGACAGCTGGGACATCTGGGACGTTAGGGACATATGGGACATTTAGGACGTCTTGGACGTTAGGGACATATGGAACATCTAGGACGCCTGGGTCATTAGGGACACATGGGACATATGGGACATCTGAGACGTCTGGGACTTTAAGGACATATGGGACATCTAGGACGTCTGGGACGTCTGGGACGTTAAAGACATATGGGACATTTAGGACGCCTGGGACGTTAGGGACATATAAGACATCTAGGACGTCTGGGACTTTAGGGACATATGAAACATCTGGGACGTTAGGGACATATGGAACATCTGGGACGTCTGGGACGTTAGGGATATATGGGACATCTAGGACGTCTGGGACATTAGGGACATATGGGACATCTGGGACGTCTGGGACGTTAGGGACATATGGTACATCTGGCACGTCTGGGACGTTAAGGACATATGGGACATCTAGGACGTCTGGGACGTCTGGGACGTTAAGGACATATGGGACATTTAGGACGCCTGGGACATTAGGGACATATGGGACATATGGGACATCTGGGACGTCTGGGACGTTAGTTACATATGGGACATCTGGGACGTCTGGGACGTTAAGGACATATGGGACATCTGGCACGTCTGGGATGCTAGGGACATATGGGACATCTGGGACGTCTGGGACGTTAAGGACATATGGGACATCTAGGACGTCTGGGACGTCTGGGACGTTAAGGACATATGGGACATCTAGGGCGTCTGGGACGTCTGGGACGTTAGGTACCAATGGGACATCTGGGACGTCTGGGACGTTAAGGACATATGAGACATCTAGGACATCTGTTACGTCTGGGACGTTAGGGATATATGGAACATCTAGGACGCCTGGGATATTAGAAACATATGAAACATATGGGACATCTGGGACGTCTGGGACGTTAAGGACATTTGGGACATCTAGGACGTCTGGGACGTCTGGGACGTTAAAGATATCTGGGACATTTAGGACGCCCTGGACATTAGGAGCATATGGGAGGTCTGGGACGCCTGGGACATTAGGGATATATGGGACATATAGGACATCTGGGACGTCTAGGACGTTATTGACATATGGGACATCTGGGACGTCTGGGACGTTAAGGATGTAAGGGACACCTAGGACGTCTGGGACGTTAGGGACATATGGGAGATCTTGGACGTCTGGGACGTTAGGGACATATGGAACATCTGGGACGTTAGGGACATATGGGACATCTGGGACGTCTGGGACGTTAGGGAAATATAGGACATATGAGATATCTGAAACGTCAGGGACGTTAAGGATATATGGGACATCTAGGATGTCTGGGACGTTAGGGAAATATGGGACATTTGGGACGCCTGGGACATTAAGGACATATGGGACATATGGGACATATGGGACGTCTGGGACGTTAGAGACATATGGGACATCTGGGACGTCTGGGACGTTAAGGACATATGGGACATTTAGGACGTCTAGGACGTCTGGGACGTTAAGGACATATGGGACATTTAGGGCGCCTGGGACATTAGGGACATATGGGACAAATGGGACATCTGGGACGTCTGAAACGTTAAGGACATATGAGACATTTAAAACGTCTGGGACATTAGGGACATATGGGACATATGGGACATCTGGGACGCCTGGGACATTAGGGACATATAAGACATATGGGACATCTGGGACGTCTGGGACGTTAAGGACATATGGGACATCTGGGACGTCTGAGACGTTAGAAACATATGGGACATCTGGTACGTCTAGGACGTTAGGGACATATAGGACATCTAGGACGTCTGAGACGTCTGGGACGTTAGGGACATATGGGACATCTAGGACGTCTGGGACGTTAGGGACATATGGGACATCTAGGACGTCTGAGACGTCTGGGACGTTAGGGACATATGGGACATCTAGGACGTCTGGGACATTAGGGACATATGGGACATTTAGGACATCTGAGACGTCTGGGACGTTAAGGACATATGGGACATCTGGGACGTCTGGGACGTTAGGGACATATGGGACATTTAGGACGTCTGGGACGTTAGGGACATATGGAATATCTAGGACGCCTGGGACATTATTGACATATGGGACATATGGGACATCTGGGACGTCTGGGAAGTTAGGGACATATGAAACATCTGGGACGACTGGGACGTTAAGGACATATGGGACATCTAGGACGTCTGGGACGTCCGGGACGTTAAGGACATATGGGACATTTAGGACGCCTGGCACATTAGGGACATATGGGACATATGGGACATTTAATACGCCTGGGACATTAGGGATATATAAGACCTTTGGGACATCTGGGACGTCTGGGACGTTAGGGACGTATGGGTCATTTGGGACGTCTGGGACGTTAAGGACATATGGGACATCTAGGACGTCTGGGACGTTAGGGACATATGGGACATCTGGGACGTCTGGGAAGTTAGGGACATATGAAACATCTGGGACGACTGGGACGTTAAGGACATATGGGACATCTAGGACGTCTGGGACGTCCGGGACGTTAAGGACATATGGGACATTTAGGACGCCTGGCACATTAGGGACATATGGGACATATGGGACATTTAATACGCCTGGGACATTAGGGATATATAAGACCTTTGGGACATCTGGGACGTCTGGGACGTTAGGGACGTATGGGTCATTTGGGACGTCTGGGACGTTAAGGACATATGGGACATCTAGGACGTCTGGGACGTTAGGGACATATGGGACATCTGGGACGACTGGGACTTTAGGGACATATTGGACATCTGGGACGTTAGGAACATATAGGACATCTAGGACGTCTGTGACGTTAGAGACATACGGGACATTTAGGACGCCTGGGATATTAGGGACATATGGCACATTTAGGACGGTTTGGACGTTATTAACATATGGAACATCTAGGACGCCTGGAACATTAGGGACACATGGGACATATGGGACATTTGGGACGTCTAGGACGTTAAGGACATATGGGACATCTAGGACGTCTGGGACGTCTGGGACGTTAAGGACATATGGGACATTTAGGACGCCTGGGACATTAGGGACATTTGGGACATAAGGAAGATCTGGGACGCCTGGGACATTAGGGACAGATGGGACACATAGGACATCTGGGACGTTATGGACATATGGGACATTTAGGACGCCTGGGATATTAGGGACATATGGGACATATGCGACATCTGGGACGCCTGGGACATTAGGGACATATGGCACATTTAGGACGGTTTGGTCGGTAGGAACATATGGAACATCTAGGACGCCTGGGACATTAGGGACACATGGGACATATGGGACATTTGGGACGTCTGGGACGTTAAGGACATATGGGACATCTAGGACGTCTGGGACGTCTGGGACGTTAAGGACATATGGGACATTTAGGACGCCTGGGACATTAGGGACATTTGGGACATATGGGATCTCTGGGACGCCTGGGACATTAGGGACAGATGGGACATATAGGACATCTGGGACGTCTGGGACGTTAGGGACATATGGGACATCTGGGACGTCTGGGACGTTAAGGATATAAGGGACATCTAGGACGTCTGGGGCGTTAGGGACATATGGCACATCTGGGACGTCTGGGACGTTAAGGATATAAGGGACATCTAGGACGTCTGGGGCGTTAGGGACATATGGGAGATCTGGGACGTCTGGGACGTTAAGGATATATGGGACATCTAGGACGTCTGGGACGTTAGGGACATATGGGACATTTGGGACGCCTGGGACATTAAGGACATATGGAACATCTAAGACGTTAGAGACATATGCGACATCTGGGACGTCTGGGACGTAAAGGACATATGTCACATCTAGGACGTCTGGGACGTCTGGGACGTTATGGACATATGGGACATTTATGGCGCCTGGACGTCTGAAACTTTAAGTACATATGGGACATTTAAAACGTCTGGGACATTAGGGACATATGGGACATATGGGACATCTGGACGCCTGGAACATTAGGGACATATGAGACATATGGGACATCTGGACGTCTGGGACGTAAGGACATATGGGACATCTAGGACGTCTGGGACGTCTGAGACTTTAAGTACATATGGGACATTTAAAACGTCTGGACATTAGGGACATATGGGACATCTGGGACGCCTGGAACATTAGGGACATATGAGACATATGGGACATCTGGGACGTCTGAGACGTTAGGGACATATGGGACATCTGGGACGTCTGGGACGTTAGGGACATATAGGACATCTAGGACGTCTGAGACGTCTGGGACGTTAGGGACATATGGGACATTTAGACGCCTGGATATTAGGGACATATGGGACATATGCGACATCTGGACGCCTGGGACATTAGGGACATATGGCACATTTAGACGGTTTGGACGTTAGGAACATATGGAACATCTAGGACGCCTGGGACATTAGGGACACATGGGACATATGGGACATTTGGGACGTCTGGGACGTTAAGGACATATGGGACATCTGGGACGTCTGGACGTTGGGACGTTATTGAGATATAGGACACATGGGATATCTGGGACGTCTGGGACGTTAAGGATATATGGGACATTGGACGCCTGGGACATAATGGACATATGGGACGTCTGGGACGTTAGAGACATATGAGACATCTGGGACGTCTGGGACGTTTAGGGCATATGTCACATCTAGGATGTCTGGGACGTCTGGGACGTTAAGGACATATGGGTCATTTAGGCGCCTGGGACATTAGGGACCTATGGAACATATGGGACATCTGGGACGTCTGGGACGTTAAGGGACATATGGGACATCTAGGACGTCTGGACGTCTAAAACTTTAAGTACATATGGGACATTTAAAACGTCTGGGACATTAGGGACATATGGGACATATGGGACATCTGGGACGCCTGGAACATTAGGGACATATGAGACATGTGGGACATCTGGACGTCTGGGACGTTAAGGACATATGGGACATCTGGGACGTCTGGAACGTTAAGGACATTTGGGACATCTAGGACGTCTGGGAAGTCTGAAACGTTAAGGACATATTCGACATTTAGGACGCCTGGACATTAGGACATTTGGGACATATGAGACATCTGGGCCGCCTGGACATTAAGGACATATGGGACATATTGAACATCTGGACGTCCGGGACGTTACGGACATATGGGACATCTGGGACGCCTGGGACGTTAAGGACATATGAGACATTTAGGAGGCCTGGACATTAGGGACATATGGGACATATGGAATATCTGGACATCTGGGACGTTAAGGACATATGGGACATCTAGGACGTCTGGGACGTCTGGGACGTTAAGGACATATGGACATTTAGGACGCCCTGGACATTAGGGACATATGGACATATAGGACATCTGGGACATATGGGACATATGGGAGGTCTGGGACGCCTGGGACATTAGGGACATATGAGACATATGGGGACATATAATACGCCTGGGACATTAGGGATATATAGACCTTTGGGACATCTGGGACGTCTGGACGTTAGGGACATATGGTCATCTGGGACGTCTGGGACGTTAAGGACATATGGGACATCTAGGATGCTGAGACGTTAGGGACATATGGGACATCTGGACGTCTGGGACTTTAGGACATATGGGAGATCTGGACGTTAGAATATATAGGACATCTAGGACGTCTGTGACGTTAGAGACATATGGGACATCTAGGACATCTCGGACGTTTGGGACGTTAGGGACATACGGACAGCTGAGACGTCTGGGACGTTAGAGACATATGCGACATT